>JAOTQR010099545.1:0-128258 GCA_025774065.1 Solanum ossicruentum | reverse complement strand
GGCTTCTAATGCTAGTGTTATCATCTACTCTGTTGTGGATAAATATTTGGAGGCAGGAAAGGTTATCTCGAGGTAATAGCGAGGTCGTACAGTGAGGTATGTAAGGCTATTTTATTTCATATTACTTGGAATGAAATCTAAATTCTTCCTTGGCACGTAATGGCACTTACCAAATCTAACACAACTATTACCAGTGTCTCCACTCTTTTACATATTCATGTGCTTCCATACATAGTCACTTTCAAATCTGTATACATGTTTGGATACCAAGTTACATGTGTTCTTGTTGCTAAATAAAGTTCACAAGTTGTTTCTTCTCATGCGTATTTCATTATTTGTGTAACATACTCTTTCCATTGTCATATTGTCTTGTATGATTATCTACATGTCCCATGCTACATATACAGCCTTACAGCTCCAATATTGTGACCCCCAAAAAGAACCATATTAAAGGTAATTGAAAGGTGAAGTATATTGCTTATTGATGGGTGGTAATCGAGGGGTGCAAGAATCACCTAGCCAGGGTCGATCTTATCCAAGGGGGTTAGCCCAAGGGGTTAAGAAATCACCTAGCCAAGGGTGATCCCGATACAGTTTTACCACTAATCAGCTGGTTATTTGTATTACATGTTGTGCACAGAGTATACAGAAAAGGTAAAGTGATAAAAAGAACATAAAGTACATGATCCCACAGTACAACTAAAGGTGTTCCCTAATACTACACCTGTGCATAGTTTCATTTGAGTTGTTCTTTTATATTATAATATTTTCTACCTTTCATATTCAGTACATCATCTAGTACTGATGTCACTTACTGGGAACCTACATTTCATGTTGTAGGTACAGGTGCTAGTAGCTCTCCACAATAGGACTACAGGATATCCAACTACTGTTACCAAGCTCCAGGTTGCTTCGGAGCTTTGCATGTCTAGAGCTTATATTTTGTGTTGTACAGTTAGTCTAGGCAGGGCCTATCCCGACCATTATCAGATACTTTTCCTTGTCTAGATGCTTGTAGACTATGGTAATTAAAATATGGTCATGTCTCATACTTTAAACACTGTGGTCCCCATGACCTAGCCATATGTATTTTCTTTTGGCTTGCTATCACTGTTTATTTTCTTAAAGGCATGTTGAATATAGGACTCCCTTATAATATTTATAGGAAGCACATAGATACAGGTTGGTTCTCCCAGGCCTTATCGGCAACGGGTGCCAGTCCGCCCTAACGGGTCTTTGGGCATGACAAAAGTGTTGCATTAGACCATACCTGATCTGTGAGGACAAGAGCTCGAGAAACCAAGGTGAGGGTTCATACTAATCAACTATGTAAGAGGTTCGTACTACACCACCATGGTGATAAGGTGTGATTATCATCAACCATGTGAGGGGTTTATACCACACAACCACGAATGGTTTTGTACCTTGAAAATCTAGCTTGGTCTCTTCTACACATATGAGTATAAGTTACTTAAGCATGTTTTACTTAAGTATTGACCTTACATGTCGTATTGTTATATTATGCCTATTGCTTATTGTTATGCATTTTTATTATGATGCATATCTCTTGTTGCATTGCATTATTCATACTTAGTACATTTAAACTTACTAACACATACTCTTGCCTACATGATATCACCATGTAGAAACCGCAGCTTAAGTTGATCATCCTCCTCCACGTTGCTAGCTCGGTGCTACTCGATCTAGTTAGTGAGTCCTCTTCTTCGAGGACCTTAGTCTACATTGTCTTGTTATGTATTGAGATACTCTTCTTTATGTTCTATTTGACTATAAGGGTGAGCCAGGTTGCTTTGTCTTAGCCCCTGCTCTTATCTATGTAGTAGAGGTGGTTGTTGGACATGTATGTATCTATGATATGAGTTTGACTCTTGTCTCCTTACCATGATATTATGCAAGCATTTTCCTTAGCCCCTTGCACCTTTTTGTTCTTTACTACTTTATATGCTTCCACAAAATGATGTGTAATGACAAGTTAAGAGGCTTATTTGGGGTTCCTTCAGGTTCCCCATTTATGGTGTCGCGTCTAGGCCCTAGGTTTGGGTCCTGAAAACTTGGTCTGGAAGTACTAGGTTGATAGATCATCGAAGTCCAACACACCATGTCGATTAGAGTTTTATTCATGGTTGTGAAGCTTGACATGACTATGAGTAGGAGACTATGAGACGTTTTAGGAAATGTTTCCCTTCTTCATGTTCTATGTCGTGCTATAGAGTTATAGTGAGTTTTTTCCCCTAACGATTATTTTTTGCTATGCTAGATCATGCCAAAAACTAGAGGAATAAGTTTGTGTGGACCGACGAGTATGAGAGGAGCTTCTAAACATTGAAAGAAAAGGTTTTGTCCGCTCCTATGTTGTCACTACTAGATGGGCTTGAGGGATTTATGGTGTATTGTGATGCTTCTCGGGTTGCTTTAGGTTATATGTTGATGCAAAATGGTAAGTTCCTAGCTTACGCTTCGAGACAACTCAAGGTCCATGAAAGGAATTCCCCTACCCATGATCTAGAGTTAGCCGCCGTTGTGTTTGCGTTAAAGATTTTGCATCATTAGTATGGGGTGCATGTGGATGTGTTCACAGTCACAAGAGCCTCCAATATGTCTTCACTCAAAAAGACCTCAACTTGAGGAAAAGTAGGTGGTTACAACTGCTCAAGGACAATGACATGAGTATGTGCTATCATCCGGTAAGGCAAATGTGGTGGTGGATGCCTTGAGTAGGGTGTCTATAAGTAGCTTAGCCAATGTAGATTGTGGTAGGGAGATGGCCAGAAAGGTGCATCAATTATCTAGATTGGGGGTTAGGTTAGAAGAGGTTGGTGATGATGGTGTTGTGGTTGTTGATATGTCTAAGTCTCCTTTGGTTGATGAGGTGATAGAAAAATAAGATCTTGACTCCTCCTTGCTTGAATTGAAGGCCTTGGTGAAAGAGGGCAAAGTAGAGGTTTTCTCCCAAGGGAGATATAGGGCCCTTAGGTACCAAGGTAGGTTGTGTATGCCTTGTGTTGATGGTTTGAGGGACAAGATCCTTGATGAGGCCCACAATTCTTCTTATTCTATCCACCTTGGTTCCACCAAAATTTATAGGGACTTGAGAGATGCGTATTGGTGGGGAGACATGAGGTGGGATATTTCCAAATTCGTTTCTGGTTGCCATAGTTATAACAAGTCAAAGCAGAACATCAAAGGTTGGGTGGCCTAACCCAAGATGTTGATATTGCTACTTTGAAATGGGAGGTGATTAATATGGATTTTGTGGTTGGTTGCCCAAGACTAGTAAAGGTGGTGGTTGATAGGATGACAAAATCGGCCCACTTTCTACTGGTTAAGACCACATAAGGGGCTGAGGAGTATGCAAGGTTGTAGATCCATGAGTTAGTAAGGTTGCATGGGGTTCCTTTGTCCATCATATCTGATCGTGGTTCACAACTGACATCACACTTTTGGAGGTCTCTTGAAAGGGTTCTTGGTACAAAAGTTCACCGCAAATAGATTGCCAAGCCGAAAGAACCATTCAAACACTTGAGGATATGTTAAGGGCTTGTCTATTGGAGTTGAGGGGTAGTTAGGATGACCATCTCCCTTTGATTGAGTTTTCCTACAACAATAGCTATCACTCTAGCATCGATATAGATCGTTTTGAGGCTCTTTATGGGAGACGTTATAGATCACCCATTGGTTGGTTTGAGGTTGAAGAAGGTGCGATGTTGGGGCTAGATCTGGTTAAGGAAACTCTTCAAAAGGTTATGATGATTAGGGAATGGTTAAAGACAGCCCAAAGTCGTCAAAGTTACTATGCCAATGTGAGAAAAAGGGGCCTTGAATTCAAAGTGGGTGACTGAGTTTATTTGAAGGTTTCTCCAATTAAAGGTGTGGTCTGTTTTGTTATAAAGGGGAAGTTGAGTCCAAGATATGTTGGTCCTTATGAGGTCTTTAATAGGGTTGGCAAGTAACTTATAAATTGAAGTTTCCTAGTGAAATGAATTTGGTTCTTCCGATGTTTCATGTCTATGTTAAGAAAATGTGTTGGTAATCCTAATTCCATTGTGCCTCTTTATGCTATGGGTGTTGTTGAGGATAACCTGACCTTTGAGGAGGTTCTGGTTCATATTTTTGATAGGCAAGTAAAGAGATTGAGGAACACGGAGGTGGCATCTGTTAAGGTCCTTTGGAGAAACAAATGAATCGAAAGTGCTACTTAATAGGCCGACGTGGACATGCAAAAGCGGATTCCTTATCTATTCCACTTCTCTCAAGCCTAATGTACTGATTTTAAGTCTCTATATGATTTCATGTCTTGTATTTCAGCCCCTATGTCATTCATATACATACATGTTTATCTTGGCAAACTTATGATGATTTTACACATCTTAGATTTTTAAAATGGTGTTTTAAATGTAATGTTGCATTCTTGGTGGGGCTGATGTGCTTATGATCACTCTTGTCTTGTACGTCTCCTTTACATTCAGGGACAAATATTCCCAGGGGGGAGATATTGAAACAACCGCAAAAAGTGCCCAAAAATGTGCCTCGAAATTCCCAAAATTTTAAATTCCATATATCTCAAAATTCATTTGCTATTTCAAAAATCCAACTTTATTTTCATGTTTAGGGGTTTAATATTAGGTAGAAAAGGGTCTAACCCCGATTTAAGAAAAAATGTTTAGCAATTTCAATTTTTGTAATTTTTCGTATCTGGAATCGATCTGCGACCAAACTGCGATGTGCACCTGTCGCAGACATGTCTTAATATGACCTCCGCGACAGGTCCATGTTGTGGACTAGATACAGACGTGTGTATTTTGTTGCCAGTGATTTCTATCTCAGTCCAAGTCTTTTGGGTCTTGGGTCTAAGTGTTCCCAAATGTGTTTTATCCATATTTCGCCAAATTTCACCTTAATATTACCCAAAACATTTCCCAAAATTCAGTCAAACACTTAACTATACTTTCACTCCCAAATTCAAGTCCCGAATCGTCATCCCATGCTAAGGTTCTCCTTCAAGGTTCTTCTTTAGGCTTTAAGTCTCTATCTCTTATCTTCACTAAGTTCATCTCTGAGTTAATGTATGTGGGTTTCGTTCATGGGTTCCTTTTGCCTATGATACCCAAGACTCTTTTTACTCAAATTGCATATAAAGTAGATTTACAAATGGGTCTTACATATTATGAAATTCACTATACACTATGGTAAAACTATGTAAAGTTGTGACTATTTTGCTATGTTTTGAGCTATACAACTTGGACCTATTGTAAGATTTGATGAGGGGTTTTCAGGTATATTACTTAAGGGTGTTGCAAGGTGATGAATGATTGTTTTACAATGTATTTTCTTCAATGATTTCATCTCTATATTTCGTGGTTTTATAGTAGCATTGCACACCCTCTAATTGATTGATAAAATGTCCGAATGTGATTTTTCGAGAAGTTGAAGGTCCAAAACATGAGATATGATATGATTGACTATATGATGATGAAATGAGCTTATGTATATTATATATTATATATAAAGTGTTGCATTAGACCATACCCGATCTGTGGGGACAAGAGCTCAAGAAACTAAGGTGGGGGTTCATAATCATCAACCATGTGAGGGGTTTGTACTTCACCACCATGGTGATAAGATGTGATAATTATCAACCATGTGAGGGGTTTGTACTACAAAAACACCAAGGGGTTTGTACCTTGAAATTATAGCTTGCTCTCTTCTACACATATGATATCCTATATGCGTATGAGTTATTTAAGAATGTTTTACTTAAGCATTGATCACACATGCCATATTGTTATATTATGCCTATTGCTTATTTTTATGCATTTTGATTATGATGCCTATTTCTTATTTCATTGAATCCAACATACGTAGTACATTCAAACGTACTAATGTATACTCTTATTTACATGATATCACCATATAAGAACCGGAGCCCAAGTTGATCATCCTCCTTCACATGGCTAGTTTGGTGCTACTCAAGCTAGTTGGTGATTCCTCCACTTTGGAGACCTTATTCTACGCTCTCTTGTTTATATTGAGACACTCTTCTTTATGTCCTATTTGACTATGAAGGTAAGCCTTGTTGCTTTGTCTTAGCCCTCACTCTTATCTATGTAGTAGAGGTGGTTGTTGCACATGTTATTATCTATGGTATAAGTTTGACTCTTGTCTCTTGTCTATGATATTGTGCAAACTTTTCCTTAGCCCCTTTCCCCTATTATTGCTCTTTAATGTTTTAGGTGCTTCCGTGACCAGTGATGTGTAATGACAAGTTAAGAGGCTTGTTTAGGGTTCATAGGTATTCCCTGTTCGTCATGTCACATCTAGGCCCTTGGATTGTGTTATGACAAGAACACATAAATACATCAATTGTTCCAACAACAACTCTAAACATAGAATGGAATGGGGGAAAAGACACGTTCCAGGCTCACCCTCATAATGTCATATGTTCAACATCAAGAAATCTTAGAAATAGTAAGAGAAAGTCGATAGTGTCCCCGAATATGAGGACACACCAAGCTTTTCTTTGAATAATCTCAGTAGCCACCTGGAGGATATTCAAGAGGAGATCCGGTCCCTACATGGTGATATCATGTAGGAAAGAGTATGTATTAGTATGTTTGAATGTACTTAGTATGTAGGATGTAATGTAACAAGACATAAGCCAATATAGTCAAAAAGCATATTAATAGGCAATTGAAAAGAAATATCTCAATATGGCATGCATGATCGATGCTTGAAATAAAGCATGTTTGTAATCATTGAACTTTCATAGAACATAATACATTTATGGAAGAGACATCAACTAACAAATAATAAGACCAAGCAAGCTACAATTTGGAATCTCAATGATTACCCCTCATCGGTAAAGAGGTGGTCTACTGGCCAAGCTAAACCATACTTCACCTTATGGGAGCCCATCCCATTTCGGAGAAGTAACCTTCTTTACGGGAGCCCATCCTATTTCGGAAAGGATTTCATGGGAAACTTCACCCTACAGGACACCATCCTATTTCAGGAAGAATTTCAAGAGAAAGTGCACTAAATGAATCAAGTAGTATAGCAAGGCTATAACCTAATCCTATGTTGGCACATAGTTCAGAGAAAGAGAGCAAACCCTCCATCCATCGGTGCTAAGTCTAATCCCATGGAATAGTTATAATAATCATACTTTAATAACTTACAATAAACATGGAATCATGACATGAGTAGCTCTTCAACATACTTGACCTCTGGTGGTGAGCCTAACTTGAAACATGAGAATAGATCATCATCAAGCATTACCCTTGCATTAACATCAAAGATTCACAAGAGGTAAAATCTTTAAAATAGGACATAACTTTAAACTTGCATAATCGTAGATAATTTCATGAATTGGTAACATGCTTGATAGCCCATATTCATCATGAAGTCACTTGACTTATAAAACATGTAATTAACTTGAGAATTCTTGACCAGATATTTTATCAAACACTTGGTGAGTGTGTAATGTATGTCCAAAATCATGCACTTCAAGAGTGATATCATATGATAAAGGTAATGCAAATCAACCCACCAACATATTACAAAACCCTCATGTGAGATACCTTGAAATCCAATATCCAATCTCACAATAGGTCATAGTTTCATAGCTTAAAACATACATAGTCTCAATAGACAAAACCAACTTGTATTATAATCTTGAGATAGATAGACATGCATATTTAATCAACATTTCATAAAAACCCCAACATATTTCATGGAAATAGTCCTTAATAAAAGATACACATAGATAATACAACTTGAAAACATGCAATTTTCATAAGATAGGAAAATTGGGCACCATTTGTGAAAGGACCCAATGGTTGAATCTCACATATCATAGACTTGGGTTTTCTTGGTGTAGAGTTGAAGGAGAGTTGAAGCTTGAAGGGAGTTCTTGAGATCTAAGATTATGCATGAGACACTCGAATTTGTATGAAATATTTGGTTAAGTATTAGAGAGGTTTCTGAGAGGGTCTTGAGTGATACATTATTGAAAAATGGCTATGTATAGGTATTTTTACACAAAGGTGGACATGGGCCACCAGGGCCTTTTGGCCGAAATAAAAGTTTTAGGAGAAAGTAACACTGATTCGCGCCCCTGGCACGTCGCGGCCAGGGCGGGGATAGCCACTGGAATTCAAATTTTTTGAAAATCATTGTTTTGCTTTGAGTCCTCTAAAATTGGGTTATGCCCATTCCCACTCAATTTTTCCCCCTAATAACGAATATGAAGTTGGATTTTCGATATAACACACGAACTTTGACATATATGGAAAATACGATTATGGGCATTTCAATTGGCACAATTCGATTGATTAGATAAGAAAAATCAATTGAATCTTTGTAACTAATCTCATATCCTATTCATTAATACCTTGATCCAGTTAGTATCCCTACGCGGGTTCTAATGTTGGCCACCATTAGAAAGCATTCAATATGAAAAGAATTAATTAATACATGCATGCACACTTTTCAAGAATAAGGAATTATCCAGTTCTACATTGCTAGTTCTTCATGCTTCCCACAACCCTATTGAAATGATCCCAAAAAGTGCTCAAAAATGTGCCTAAAAAATGCCCAGAATCGTAATTTCCATATATCTCAAAATCCGTACGTGATTTTAAAAATCCGACATCATATTCTTGATCAAGGGGTGTAATTGAATGGAAAATGGGTCTAACCCCAATTTTAGAGTGAACTATTCACAATTTGATTTTCCAAGTTTGACGAAAAACAGTGTCCAGGTGCTTCAGTGGCGCGACGCGCCTCAGTATATTTTGTTGCCTAGTTTTTTATCCGGTCCAAGGCTTTTGAGTCTTGGGCCTAAGTATTCCCATACATGAAAATACAAATACTTAGAAATAGTTTTTCCTTCATATTATACAAGAAATTCCCTAATACTCACTCAAACGCTTAGGCTTATATTTCTCCCACAATTCAAGTGCCAAAACCCTCTCCAAAACTTAAGTAATTCAGCCAAGATTCATGTCTCCATCTCCAACCTTCATCAAATTTTTCCCCAAAGCTAAGGTATGTAGGTTTCTTTCATGGGTTCCTTCAACCATGATACCCAAGCTCTCTTTTACTCAAAATTACATGATTTAAATCTGATTTACTCAGGAGTCTTATTTATTATGAAATTCACTGAACACTATATTGGGCTTTATGAAATTATGATTATTTTGCTATGTCTTGGAGTATTAATGTAAGATATATTATAAGGTTTGATGAAGGTTGTTGATGTACATTTCTTGAAGGTGTTACTAAGTATCTATTGATGGTTTTACATTGGATTTTCTAGCATGATAACACTCTTGAATTACATAGTTTTCCAGTGGTACTACATGCCCTCCAAGTATTTGATTAAATGTTATGGTTTTTTGAGGAAATGAAGGTACACTGCATGTCTTATGAGTTGAATGATTTTATGATGATGAAAGGAAGGTATATATATGATGACTATATGAGGATGAAAGGAATGACGTATATGATATTATCTCATTAGTATTGGGGATGACTAAGCCTCATCCACAAGGTTGTATACCTGGGTAACCTTGTTGAGGGGTTTGTACCTCAATTGCCTCACTTAGGAGGTGGCAAGATTGTGCAAACTTGTTGGGTGCTTATACCCAGCAATGTTGTTTGGGGGTTTGTACTCCATCAACCTTGTTGCGTTGTTTGAACTCGATCCGCCTCACGAAGGAGTTTGTACCTCATGTGCCAATCCAAGGAGGTGGCAAGCCTTGGATTGCAATATAATGGTCACTCCTTACACTTGTATTACATTCTATATAAACATGGTTTTACTTCAGGCATCATTCTTACATGTCATATTTTTAGTATGCTTTATTATGATTATGCATTTTGCCTACGATGTCTATTTCTTATTGCACTGTATCCTGCATACTTAGTACATTCAAATGTACTAACGCATACTCTATGCCTACATGACATCACAATGTAGGATCCAGAGCTCTAATTAATTCTCCTCACGGCTAGATAGATTTTTTGAGTTAGCTTATGGTGAGTCCTCATGTCCGGGGACAATATCTATCTTCTCTAAAGTTTATGTTTAGATTATGTCTTGTATATATGGATTACCTACTGCCATTATTATGAGGGTGATCCATATTTCTTATCTTGGCCTCACTAAGTGTCTAAGGTTTGGAGGTGTTGTTGGACATATGCTATGAGCTTTGACTCTCTCTTGACTCTTGTTGTTTATGACATGAAAGTTGTCCCATAGTCCCGATTATCCCTATTTACTATCTCTTGTTGATTGTGTACTTGCTTCCTTGACCAAGGATGTGTAATGATATTTTAAGAGGCTTGCTTGGGGTCCCTTCGAGTTCCCCATGCACCATGTCACATCTACACTCTAGGCTTGGGTTGTGACAAACTTGGTATCAGAGCACTAGGTTGTTTGGTCCCCCACGTCCAACACACTATGTTGATTTGAGTCCTAATCATGGTTGTAAAGCGCACCATGACTATGGATAGGAGGCAATGAGGCGTTCTAGGAATCGTTTCGCTTCTCCATGATTTATGTCACGCAATAGTGTTAGGTCCCCTAGGGCTTATTCCTAATCCCAGGCCGTTACATTATATAATATGTTTCAAGCTACTCAAGACGGTGATATGATGAATACGGAGGTTCGTGACGCTCTTTGGGTATTAGGCAAAGTAGTGACAAAATTGGCCACTCACCTCGATCAACAAGCAAGTGCTCCTGATACTTCAAACAGTAATAGAGGAGGTAAGGAGGCCAAGAAGAATAGTGGTGAAGGGAAGTTCCAAAGTCCCAAATGTAGAGGTGGTGGTGGTGTGGTGCATTATGCTAGGTGCCCAAGATGTGGTAGGGACCATGATGGCCCATGTTTGAGGGATACCAATGCTTGTTATGGCTGTGAGAGAAGGGTCACAAGACAATAGATAGCCCTCATAAACACAATAAGAGTAAAGAAGGTGATGGTGGAATGACTAATCCCAAGTACCCTACGTGTAGGAAGAACCATGGTGGCCTATGTTGGAGGCATTCTAGCCCTTGTTTTGGATATAGTGAAGTGGGTCACACGCTAGTTGATTGTCTATGTGCTCAAAGGAGGTGTAAGGGTTGTCGACATTTTAATCAAGGTGGTCATATTAATCAAGTGACTCAAGAAGGAGATGAGGTGCCTGATATTTCTACTGGTATGTTGAAAAATTTCCTTTAGCTTTGATGTGTTTGCATTCATGGGCCTGGGTGGCACTATCTCTTTCATTTTTTCTTTTGGTTACTAGTGGGCTTCATGTGTGTTCCGAACTCTCTTTATTGTTTATCTCATTAGGGAGCGTATTTTTGTTTGAAGGTTCATAGGTGCTATTCCGTGTTTACATTGCATTAGGTCTTTCCTTGTGACTTGTTGGGTTGAGTGTGGTGGTTTTTGATACTATGCATGGGATGAATTAATTGAATGCATGTTGTGTCTCCTTTGATTGTAGGGCCCATAGAGTAAGATTCTGATTCCCTAATAATCCATCCTTGAGTGGGGACTTGTAATGTGGTTGCAAAGGGGTAAGTTTGTTTCTTATCTTAAGGTACAATTGATCTTTATGGGTTGTATTTAACGTCTTGTATGAGTTAGGGATGTTAAAACTATGTTATTTCTATTGAGGGGATTCTGGTGATTGGTGGGTTAGTGAAACCCTTCCTAATACTTTGAATTTGGCATAGTGCCCTTTTGGTTTTACTTGTGCCTGGTTATGTGTATCGGCCTCATGAATGAGGTCTTTAGTCCCTACCTTGTTATGTTTGTGGTGGTCTCTAATGATGAAGCATTGATTATTTACAGCTTTTGAACCATTTATGGGTAGTGTTGCAAATCTTGGGGTAAGAAGAGTTGTATGCTAAGTATGTCACATGTGAAATGTGTTTAAAGTAGGTTACCTCCCTAGTTCATGTAGTGTCGGAGGATGGTATTAGGGTTGATCCTTAGCAGACATGTGATTAGAAACCGTCCTAGGCCATTGACCCCCATCGAAAATTAGGAGCTTTTTAGGCTTAGCGGGTTTCTATCAGATGTTTGTGAATGAGTTCTCCTCTATTGCTTCTCCCATGACTAAGTTAACCAAAAAGAAGGCTAAGTTTGTGTGACTGATGAGTTTAAAATGAGTTCCCAAGCCTTGAAGAATAAGATTTTCTCCGCTCTATCTTGTTCTTACCAGATGGGTTGGAAGGGTTCATTGTGTATTGTGATGTCTCCCAGATAGGTTTAGGTTGTGTGATGCTGCAAGATGGTTATGTGGAAGCCTATGCTTTTAGCTAATTTGAGATGGATGAGAAGGGTTATCCTACCTATGAATTTGAGTTGGTCGCCATAGTATTTGCTTTGAATTTGACGTCATTAGTTGTATGAGGGGCAATTTGATGATTTACCGTTCACTAGAGTCTCCACTATGCATTCACCCAAAGGACCTTAGCTTGAAACAAAGGTGATGGCTAGAAATTCTTAAGGATTATGATGTGAGTGTGCATTATTGTCCAAGTAAGACTAATATTGTGCTGGATGTTTTGAGTAAGGTGTCTATGGGCAGCCTAGCACATGTTGATGATGGTGATAAAGAGGTGGCTAAGGAGGTGCATCGGTTGGCTAGATTGGGGGTTAGGCTAGAAGAGGTGGACAATGGTGGTGTTATTGTTGTTGATGGTTCTAAATCTTCATTGGGTGATGAGGTAAGAGAAAAGCAAGGTCTTGATCCCTCATTGTTAGAATTAAAGGCCTTGCTGAAAGAGGGCAAGGTGGAGGTTTTCTCCCAATGGGGAGATAGTTCCCTTAGGTACCAAGGTAGGTTGTCTGTGCCTTATGTTAATGATTTAAGGGAGAAAATCCTTGATGAGGTCATAATTCTTCTCATTCTATTTATCCCAGTTCTATCAAGATGTGTAGGGATTTGAGAGAGGTTAATTGGTAGGGAGGCATGAAGAAGGGCACTGCCAAATTTGTATACAGTTGTCATAGTTGTCAAAAAGTCAAAGTCAAGCACCGAAGGCCGGGTGGCCTAACCCAAATATGGAGATTCCTACTTGGAGGTGGGAGAAAATTTTCATGGATGTTTTGGTTGGATTACCCAATACTAAAAAGGCTTTTATTCTATTTGGTGTGTGGTTGATAGGATGACAAATTGGCTAAATTTTTACCAGTTAAGAGTATTTATGGTGTCGAATAGTATGCTAAATTGTACATTAATGAGTCGGTGAGATTGCAGGGGGTTCCCTTCATTATTATAACAAATCGTGGTATTCCATTTACTTCAGTTTTCGAAGGTCCTTCCAAATGGGCCTTGGTACAAGAGTTAAACTAAGTACAACCTTCCGCCGTCAAACAGATGGCCCGGTCGAAATGATTATCCATGCACTTGAGTATATGCTTAGTGTTTTTGTGTTGGAGCTTATCAATAGTTGGGATGATCATCTTCAATTGATTGAGTTTGCCTATAATGATAAATATCATTCTAGCATTCACATGGATCTTTTTGAGGCTCTCTTTGGTAGATGTCATAGATCACCAGTTGAGTGGGTTGAAATGGGAGAGATAGCTTTGTTGGATATAAATATGGTTGTAGATGCTATGGAGAAAGGAAGGTTGATTAGTGATGGTTAGAAACAGTCCAAGGTCGGCAAAGGTCCTTTACCGATGTGAGGAGGAGAGAGCTTGAATTCAATTTGTGATTGGGCTTATTTAAAGTTTTCACTCACCAAAGGGTGTGGTTTGCCCCGGTAAAGAGGGAATTGAGATCATTATTTGTGAGTTTTCATAGGATGTTGAGGAAGTATAGTGAGGTTGCATATGAATGGGAAGTGCCTTTAGATAAGGGTATGGTTTGTCCGATTCTTCATGCATCTAGGTTGAGGAGATTTGTGGCATGGTAGAGGATAATTTGACTTATGAGAAGGTCTGGTAGAGAAGTTGGGTGGATATGAGTAAAGGTTGATTTGTGAGGGTGTAGTGTTTGTTAAGGCCCAGTAGAAGAATCGTCAAGTCGATTGTGTTTCTCGGGGAGCTAGAGCGGGAATGGAGGAGAAATATCCATACCTCTTTCATTTAATTCAAGCCTATGATATATTGTCAAACCCTTTTTTGTGATTTCATGTCTCATGTTCTAGCCCCAAAGTCATTTGCATGCATTCATGTTTACATTAAGAAGGTTCATGGTGATTATACACTTATGTTAAGATTTGAAATTGGTGTTTAAAGTGTATTGTTGCATTCTTGTTGGGGCTGACCTCTCTATGATTACTCTTCTCTTGTACATTTCTTTGATATTCGGGGATGAATGTTCCCAAGAGGGAGATATTGAAACGATCCCAAAAAGTGCCTAAAAATATGCCTCGAAAATACCCAGAATCAAATTTTTCATATATCTCAAAATTCGTGCGTGATTTCAAAAATCTGACTTCATATTCTTGATCAGGGGATCAAATTAAGTGGAAAACGGGATATAACCCCGATTTTAGAGCAAACGATTCACAATTTCGATTTTCTAAGTTTGACGAAAAATAGTGCCCAGGCACATCAGTGGCGCGATGCGCCTCAGTGTATTTTGTTCCCAGTTTTTTTTTTTCGGTCCAAGACTTTTGAGTTTTGGGCCTAAGTGCTCCCATGTGTGAAAATACCTATACTTAGCCATATTTTTCTTTCATATCATACAAGAAATTCCCTAAGACTCACTCAAATACTTAGGCTTATATTTCTCTCAAAATACAAGTGCCCAAACCCTCTCCGGATCTTAAGGAATTTAAACAAGCCTCAAGCCTGGATCTCCAACCTTCATCAAGTTATTCCCCAACTCTAAGGTATGTAAATTTCATTCATTGGTTCCTTTCACCCATGATGCCCAAGATCTCTTTTACTCAAAATTGCATGATTTATAGTTGATTAACTTATGGGTCTTATTTATTATGAAATTCACTGCACACTATGTTGGGGTTTATGAAATTATGACTGTTTTACTATGTTTTGGGATATGAATCTAAGATCTATTGTGAGATTTGATGAAGGGTGTTGATGTATAATGCTTGAGGATGTTACCACGTATCTATTGATGGTTTTACATTGGATTTTCTAGAATGATAACACTCTTGAAATGAATGATTTTACACTAGCACTACACAGCCACCATGTGTTTGATAAAATGTCTGGTTATGGTTTCTTGAGGAATTGAAGGTCCAATGCATGTCTTATAAGTTGAATGAGTTTATGATGATGAAAGGAAGGTTTATATATAATGACTATATGAGTATGAGAGGAATGTATGTATATGATATTATCTCAGTAGTGTTGGAGATGACCAAGCCTCATCAAGGAGGTTGTAGACCCGGGTAACCTTGTTGATGGGTATGTACCTCGATTGCCTTGCTCGGGAGGTCGCAGGCCCATGAAACCTTGTTGGGTTTTTTCACCCAGCAACCTTGTTGGGTTTTTTCACCAAACAACCTTGTTGGGGATTTTCTAATCCATCAACCTTGTTAGGTGGTTTGAACTTCATCAACCTCATGAAGGGGTTTATACCTCATGCGCCTATCCAAGAAGGTGGCAGGCCTTGGATTGCACTATAATGGTCACTCCTGAAACTAGTATTACATTATATAAAAGCATGGTTTTACTTCAAGCATCATTCATACATATCATATTGGTGGTATGCTATTCATTTCTTATGATTATGCATTTTGCCTATGATCACTATTTCTTGTTGCATTGCATCATGCTTACTTAGTACATCCAAAAGGACTAACACATACTCTATGACTACATGATATCACCATGTAGGAACCGAAGCTTCTATTGATTCTTCTCACAGCTAGACAGATTGTTCAAGTTAGCTTATAGTGAGTCCTCAAGTCCGGGACGATATCTATCTTCTCTCAAGCTTATGTATAGATTATGTCTTGTATGTTTGGATTACCTAGTGCCATTATTATGAGGGTGAACTCAGTTGCTTGTCTTGGCCTCGCTAAGTATCTAAGGTTTAGAGGTATTGTTGGACATGATCTGTATTATTCTATGAGCTTTGATTCTCTCTTGAGTCTTGTTGTTTATGATATGAACGTTGTCCATGACCCCAATTATCCTTATTTACTATCTCTTGCTGATTGTTATCTTGCTTATTCGACCAAGGATGTGTAATAAAATGTTAAGAGGCTTGGTTGGGGTCCCTTCGGGTTCTTCATAAGCCATGTCACATCTAGGCACTAGGCTTGGGTCATGACACATAGTTATAGATTTAGCTACTCATGATTAGTGTAAATGGAAGACATGAATTTGAATAACATGATTGAGCAGTTACAGAAGAGAATTAAGAACAACAAATCCAAACTCTTCAATGAGGATTATAAGAGTGAAATAGAAAGATGAAATAAAGTTTTACAAGTGTTTGTCAAGCTCCCTTATGTTCTATCACGTCCCTCCCCTTCTTCTATATTGTTCTCTATTAAAAACAACCTAAAACCTATTTATAGTGTTTAAAATACAAAATCAAAATGGAATAGAATAACTGGGTCAGCAGACTCTAAGGCAAGTTCTATGGGTCATATAACATTTTACGGCACATAAATGGGCTATCGTTGATTGCATGTTAGAAAATTAGGTGACTTCTATGACACCACTCTATGGCCCTTATAAAGCTCTACAGCCTATAGGAGGTTTTATTTGATAACATTTCAGCAGCACCCTACTTTCTGATCCTTAGGGTATGACACCAAGTCTACGGCTCATAAAGTCTTCTACAAGTCATTTGCATGTTCGTAGACTCATCTTCAGAAAATCGCCCTTCAGTATGGATTTGTTACAAAACCATTTTTTACGGCCTTAAAGGGTCTCGTGGAACATTTTCTTCATATAATTCTGCACACTTAGCCCAAAAATTGTGTCAATCTTGTAATCTTGCCAAAAAAAAAACAAATTAAACACATCAAATCTGAACCCCAAAATTGCCCGAAAATGTACCTCGGAAGTGCCCGGAATCGCAATTTCCATATATCTCAAGATCCGTGTGTTATTTCAAACATTGTACTTCATATTCTTGTTCTAGGGGAAAAATTGAGTGGGAAATGTGTCTAACTCCAATTTTAGAACAAATGAATCATGCTTTCATTTTTCCAAAAATCGAGTTCCAGTAAGTACTGCGCATTGCTGGCGCGATGCGCCACACCTGTCCAGCTTTTCTATCTCGGTCCAAGACTTTTGGGTGTTGGGCCTAAGTGTTCCCATGAGTGAAAATATCGACTCTTAGCCTTATCTCACCCTCATATCATTCATGACATTCCTAAATACTCTCTAAACACTTAGACAATATTTCATGTCCAAATTTCAAGCCCCAAAACTCAGTCGGATCTTAAGGTACGCATTCAAGCTTCAAGTCTCCATCTCCAATCTTCTTCAAAGATTCTCCAAAGTCAAGGTATGTGGGTTTCTTTCACGGGTTCATTTTACCCGTGATACCCAAGCTTTGTTATACCTAAAATTTCATGATTTAAAGTTGATTTATTCATAGGTCTTACTTATTATGAATTTCGTTGCACATGATGCTGGGGTTTCATGAAAGTATGATTGTTTTTGCATGTTTTGAGCCATGAATCTAGATCTATTATGAGATTTTATGAAGGTTTTTGATGTATATTACTTGAGGGTGTTACAAAGTATCTATGAATAGTTTTATGCTGAATTTTCTAGCATGATTCCACTCTTGATTTGCATGATTTTATACTAGCACTACAAATGTCCGGTTATTGATTATTGAGTTTTTGAAGGCCTAATGCTTGGCATGTGAGATATATGACCTTTTGGTGATGAATGTAATATTATATTATGATGATTTCTTAAAAAGTATCTCTAGGGTTGCATGTTGACCATACCTTGTTGACGGGCTGCTTACCTTGACCACTATGATGGAGGGTGTGAAGTCCATTAACTATGTTAAAGGGTTGATACCTTGACCACTATGATGGAAGGTGTGAACTCCATTAACCATGTTCAGGGGTTGATACCTTGACCACTATAATGAAGGGTGTGAAGTCCATTAATCATTTTAAGTGGTTAATACTTTTACCATTATGATGGAGGGTGTGAAGTCCATTAACCATGTTGCTGATACCTTGACCAGTATGATGGAGGGTGTGAACTCTATCTACCAATTGAGGGGTACATACCTTGATCACCCTCTAAGAAGGTCCTAAGCCTTGGATTCCGAGTACTAGTATGATTTGTCAATGATGATGGTCTCTTCTTATATACGTAATATGTTCTATGTAAGCATGTTTTACTTCAAGCATCATTCATACATGTCATATTGCTCTCATGCCATCTAAAGCTCATGATTATGCATTTCAATTATGTTTCCTATCTCTTGTTGCATTGCATCCTACATAGTACATTCTAACATACTAACGCATACTCTATGCTTACATGATGTTACCATGTATGGACCGGAGCTTTATTTGGTCATCATCCTCTTCCACGTGGCTAGTGGTATCTATTCAAGCTAGTTGGTGAGTCCTCCATTCGGAGGGCAATGTCTTTGATCTTATGCTATGTATTAAGACTCTCTCTTTTTCTTTGATGTATGTTGACTATGAGGGTGAGTTCGGTTGCTTGTCTTGGCCCCAATTAAGCATCTATGTAGTAGAGGTGTTATTGGACTTGATGTGTAATTACGCTATGAGCCTTGACTCTCTCTTGTCTCTTGATTTTTATATTATGAAAGTTTCCCCTTAGTTCCGTTGCCCTTGCTTCTATTCTTCCAAAGCTATTTAATTGCTTCCAAGACCAAGGATGTGTAATTATATGCTAAGAGGCTTGTTTGGGGTTCATTTAGGCTCCCCATTCGCCGATCATGACTAGGCCCTAGGTCCAAGTTTTGACAAAGATGGTATCAGAGCACTAGGTTATTCGATCCTCGGTGTCCAACACACCCGTCGATTAGAGTCTTATTCATGGTTGTGTTGTGCTCCATAACTATGAGTGAGAAGCTATGAGGCATTTTAGGAATTGTTTCCCTTCTTCATGGTCAATGTCGTGCTATAGAGTTGACGTAAAGTTATTCCCCCTAATGATTATTCTTTGATATGCTAGATAATGCTTAACACAATAGGAAGAAGAGCCCGCACTCCCTAGGAACAATTGGCTCCTCCTGCTCCTCAAGCTCCTCTAGATGGGGGACCGGTTCATGAAGTGTTCTGGGATGCTCTCACTTTACTAGCTCAAGTCATGTCCAATCAAGTCAACCAAGGGGCCCCAGCCCCTCAAGCTCCTACTCCAGCATCTAGGGCAAGGGACTTCATAAGGATTAATACACCGGAGTTCTATGGTTCTAAAATAGATTTGGAGTATCAAGAGTTCAGTGATGAGGTTTATAAAATGTTGGCTATCATGGGTGTGAGATCTAATGAGAAGGTAGAGTTGGCAGCTTACTAACTCAAGGGGGTGGCACAAATATGGTTTACTCAATAGAAGCAGGAGAAAGGGAATGATAATGTGGTGTTGTGGGAGGAGTTTAAGGTGACCTTTCTATACCGGTTCTTCCCTGTTAAGCTTCGGGTGGCCAACATGATGAAGTTCATAAATTTGAAGCAAGGGTCAATGAATGTGAGGGAGTATGCCCTCAAGTTCAACCAACATTCTAAATATGCTCCCCACTTGGTGTCACGACCCAAGCATAGGCCCTAGGATTGACATGGCGCATAGGGAACCCGAAGGGTCCTAAACCAAGCCCCTTAACATATCATTACACACACATGGTAGCAGAAGCAATAGAATACAACAAGAAGTAGTAAATACGGACAAAAAGGGCTAACGAAAACTTTCATATCGTAATCAACAAGAGTCAACAGAGAGTCAAGCTCCAAAAACATAATACAATCTTGTCCAACAACACCTCTATAACTTTGATACTTAGCGGGAGCCAAGACCAGCTACCAGGCTCACCCTCACAGTCAACATATATACAAAAGAAGGATTATCTTAGAACATAGTAGGAGATCATAAGCATCGTCCCAGGAATGGAGGACTCACCAAAAAGCTTGAGAGATGGCATACCAGCCACATAGAGGAGGATGATCAAGTGGGGCTCTGGTTCCTACATTGTGACATCATGTAGGCATAGATTATGCATTAGTACGATGGAATGTACCAAGTATGTATAATGCAATGCAACAAGAGATAAGTAACATAATCGAAATAATAACATAGGCAATGAATAAGCTTATAGCAATACGTCATGTATGAATGATGCCTGAAGTAAAATCATGCTTATATGTAGAACATAATACAAGTGTAAGGAGTGACAACTATTAGTGCAATCCAAGGCCTACCACCTCTTTGACAAGTGTAAGGAATGATCGTATGAGGTACAAACCCGTTCATGAGGTTGGTGAGGTAAAAACCCCCCAACAAGGTTGATGAGGTACAAAGCCCCCAACAAGGTTATCAATGTAAAAACCCCTTGACAATGTTGCATGGGTCTGCTACCTCCCGAGCGAGGCGATCGAGGTACGAACCCCCCAAACAAGGTTACCTAGGCCAACAACCTCCCAAGTGAGGCTTGGTCATCCCCAACACTATAGAGATAATATAATATACATACATTCCTTTCATCATCATCATATACATACATTCCTTTCATCTTCATATAGTCATTAAACTCATTAGATATGCATTGGTCCTTCAATTCCTCAAGAAATAAAAATATGGACATTTTATCTAACACTTGGTAGGTGTGTAGTGCTAGTATAAAACCATGCAATTCAAGATTAAAATCATCCTAGAAAATTCAATATAAAACCATCAATAGATACTTGGTAATACCCTTAAGTAATATACATCAAATCTCACAATAGATCTTCATTTCATAGCTCAAAACATGTTAAAATAGTAACAAGTTCATAAACCACAACATATTGTGCAGTAAAATTCATAATAGATAAGACCCATGAATAATTCAACTTTAAATCATGTAATTTCTAGTAAAGAGAACTTGGGTATCATGGGTGAAAGAAATCCATAAAAGAATCCCACGTACCTTAGCTTTGGAGAATAGCTTAATGAAGATTGGAGATGGAGACTTGAAGCTTGAATGAGAGCCTTGGGATCCAAATGACTTTTGAGACTTGAATTTAGGAGGTGAAATATTTGTTAAGTATTTGAATGAGTATTGGGTAATGTTTATAATGATATGAGGGCGAAATATGGCTAAGTATAGGTATTTTCACGTTTGGGAACACTAAGGCCCAAGACTCAAAAGCCTTAGAATGGACATGAAAAACTACCCAAAAACAACACTGTGACACACCTTTGACGCGTCACGCCAAGGGCGTAAATGCACAATGGAAATTGCATTTTTGTGATTTTCAAATTTTTCTACAGTTGCTCTTAAATTGAGGTTAGACCCATTTTTTTACTCAATTTGACCCATTGAACAATAATATGAAGTTGAATTTTCGATATCACGCACAAATTTGGAGATATAGGAATATTACGATTTTGGGCACTTCCGAGGTACATTTTCAGGCACTTTTTGGGTTCGTTTCAATATCTCCCCCTTGGGAACATTTGTCCCTGAATATCAAAGAAACATATATGAGACACAAAAACATGTCCATTTCAGCCCACATAGAGATGAAATAATGCACTTAAACATTATTTCAAAAATCTCATCATAAGTGTGAAAACATCATGAACTTGTCAATTTAAACACGAATGTATGCAATGACATAATGGCTGATTATAAGACTTGAGATCATATAGAAGACGTAAATCAATACTGCTTGCGTGGAGTGGAATAGGTAAGGATATAACTTTTGCATCTCTGCTTTGGCCTCCCAAGAAGCACTTTCAGGTTGTTGATTCCTCCAAAGGACCTTAACGGAAGCCACATCCTTGTTCCTCAATCTCTTCACTTGTCTGTCAAAATTTTGAACAAAAACATCTTTATAGGTAAAATTATGTTCAATGACACACACAAAAGCAAGAGGCACAATAGCGTTAGGGTCACCCACATACTTCCTCAACAAAGACAAATGGAAGACCGAATAAACCAACTCCATTTCACTAGGGAAATCTAAATCGTAGGACACCTTACCAATCCTTCTCATCACCCTATTAGGACCCACATGTCTAGGGCTTAACTTACCCTTCTTAACAAAATGGACCACACCCTTCATGGGTGACACCTTCAATTAAACCAACCACCAACCTTGAATTCAAGATCCCTTCTTTTCATGTTGACATAAGTCTTTTGGCAACTTTGGGCCATATTCAACGTTTCTCTAATCATCTTAACTTTCTCAAGAGCCTTCATAACCAGATCCAGTCCTATCAAAGCCATCTCACCAACCTCAAACCACCCAATCAGTGATTTACAATGCCTACCATAGAGAGCCTCAAAAAGGGCTATACAGATGCTAGAATGATAGCTATTGTTATATGCAAACTCAATCAATGGAATATGATCATCCCAAATACCCTTGAGCTCCAATATACATTCCCTAAGCATGTCCTCAAGTGTTTAGATAGTTCTTTCAGCTCGGCCATCCGTTTGAGGGTGAAAGGTCGTACTAAGCTTTACTTTGGTTCCAAGGCCTCTATGGAAACACCTCCAAATTTCTGAAGTGAATTGTGCCCCACGATATAATATAATGGACAAAGAAACCCCATAAAATCTCACTAAGTCATGAATGTACAACCTAGCATAATCTCCAGCCCCATAGGTAGTCTTAACCGATAGGAGGTGAGCTGATTTTGTCATCCTATCAACCTCAACCCAAATGGAATCAAGACCCTTCCTAGTCTTGGACAACCCAACCACAAAATCCATATTAATCACCTCCAACTTCAAAGTAGGAATCTCTATATCTTGGGTTAGGCCACCTGGCCTCTGATGTTCGGCTTTGACTTGTTGGCAACTATGGCTACCGGAAACAAATTTAGCAATGTGCCTCTTCATGGCTCCCCACCAATACATCTCTCTCAAATCTCTATACATCTTAGTAGACCTCAGGTGAATAGAGTAAGAAGAACCCTGAGCCTCATCAAGAAACTTTCTCTTTAAGCCATCAACAAAAGGCACACAAAACCTACCTAGGTATCTAAGGGCACCATCTCCCCTCTTGGGAGAAAACCTCCACATTACCATCTTTTACCAATGCCTTCAAGTCTAGCAATGAGGGATCAAGATCTTGCTTAGATTTTACCTTCTCAACCAATGAAGATTTAGAACCATCAACAATAATAATACCACCATTAACACCCTCTTCCAACCTACCTCCAAGTCTAGCCAACCGATAGACTTCCCTAGCCACCCCTAGTGATGACATTGGGCAACTCATCAATCCCTTGCCTCCCATGCAAAGCATAAAATCGATTGTGCTTTGGGGCACCATCTTGTTGGCCATCTCTCCCCTAAAGGAATCGCATTAACACCTTGGGGATGAACCTCCTTAAGGTTTGTAGGTCCTTAACCATGTTAATGGGTTGATACCTCGACCACTATGACAGAGGGAGTGAAGTCCATTAACCATGTTATGGGTTTGATACCTTGACCAATATGATGGAGGGTGTGAAGCTATTAACCCATATTAAGGGGTTGATACCTTGACCAATATGATGGTGGGTGTGAAGTCCATCTTCCAATTAAGACGTATATACCTTGATCATCCTCCAAGGGGATGCTAAGCCTTGATTTCTGAGTACTAGTATGCTTCATCTATGATGATGGTCTCTTTTTATATAAGTAATATATTTTATATAAGCATGTTTTACTACAAGCATCATTCATACATATCATATTGTTATCATGCCATCTATTACACATGTTTGTACATTTCGATTATGTTGCCTATCTCATGTTGCATTGCATCCTATATACTTAATACATTCAAATGTACTAACGCATACTCTATGCCTACATAAGGTTACCTTGTATGGACCATAGCTTCATTTGGTCATCATCTTCCTCCACGTGGTTAGTAGTATCTATTCAAGCTAGTTGGTGAATCCTCTATTCCAAGAGCAATGCCTTTAATCTTACACTATGTATTAAGACTCTCCCTTTTTCTTTAATGTATGTTGACTATAAGGGTGAACCCAGTTTCTTTTCTTGGCAACTTTTAAGTATCTAAGTCGTAGAGATGCTGTTGGACATGATGTGTAATTATGCTATGAGCCTTGACTCTCTCTTGTCTCTTGATTTTTACATTATGAAAGTTTCCCCTTAGTCCCATTTCCTTTACTTCTATTCTTTCAATGCTATTGAATTACTTTTGCGACCAAGGATGTGTAATGATACGCTGATCACGACTAGGCCCTAGCTCCAGGTTATGACTAAATCTACTAACATTGTATTGACAACACAAAAAAAATTTAAAGTTTTAAGCATCAAAAGTGTTGTATTTTGATAGCACATCAATTATCTAGTTTTACCTTGTTAGTTTTCCATGGTTCCCACAACCCTAGTTGTGAATTTATCTATTCATAATCATTGTAAATGAAAGAATCATGTCAATGAATAAAATAATTAAACACTTACAATGATGACATTTAGAAAAAAAAAACAAAAGTTCTCCACAAGAAACCACAATGTAATAATCTCAATGTAAAAATCACAAAATATGAGTTCTTCAAAGTGTTTCTGTCCCGTCTTGTTCGTCACCTTACTAAAATGACCTGAAAAAACCTATTTATAGTAAGTAAAATACAATACCAAAAGAAAATAGGAAAATAGGCTTCGGTAGCTCTATGAACTGGGTTACGTGTAATGCCTCTCATGTGCTTCTAAATGCCTCATAAGTGTATTTCTTGAATATCTCAACATTTGTGCATGATTTTTTAAAATCTGACTTCATATTCTTGTTCAGGGGGTAAAATTGTGTAGTAAATAGGTGGACCTTGATTTTTACATGACCCGTAGGGGAAAAAATAGGGTAGCCGAGGCAGTAAGCCTACATGATAGAGCTGTATCGCACCTTGGGCACGACTCAGTGTAATTTTTCCCTTATTGTTTTTCCATTTTCGTCCAAAGCCATTTGGGTAGTAACCCAATGCCTATTCAAACATGAAACTCTCCTTCCTTAGTCATTTTCAACTCTAAAACTCTCAAAAACCACTTAAATTCTCTCCAAAACATCACCAAATATTCCAATAAGACTCAAGAATCTTAAGAACCAACTTTGAAATTCAAGGAGCCAATCCAAGCTTCAAGTCTTCCTCATGTTTTCTTCAAGAAAGTGTCAAGTTTTGATATATGGTCTTCATCTATAGGTCCTTTCACCTATGGAGCCTAGTGAATATTTCATGATTTCAAAGCTAGATTCTTCATGGATACCTCCTACTATGCATTGAATATATTAGTTATGTTTGATTTATCAAGTATTGATTGATTAGAATACCTTTTTCAATCTTATTCCATGAGGTTATTTGTATCTATTGAAGTTATGCATTGTATGAACTATGAAAACTATGCAATATTGTGTATTTTTGACGTATTTCATGACACCCTAAAAAAAGGGTTTTACTACACTATTGGTGGGTAGAATTGCACGAATTAAAAATAATTTGCTTATACTCTCACTTATATATATTCTTAAATTGCATGATTTTGAGCATGTGTCTATGTACCCATCATATTTTACTAAATTACATGAAAAGGATTCTTATGTTATTGAAAGGCTATTGCATGATTTGCATGACAAGTGTTTATGATAATTATTGGCTCTCAAACATGTATTAAACTCATGAAAGCTCTCTATGATTCGCAAGTGATATATTGATCCCTCATTCTATTTCTACCCTTTTGTGAGAAAATAATGTCTATATGAGGGGTAGAGCATGATTACTATTTTACTCTCATGTTCAAGTTAAGCTCACTCGTAGGGGTCAAGCATGCCACAATCTTTACCCTCATTGAAATGCAATGCCTACTAGAAGGGGTCAATTCTATGCATTATTTTTTCCCTCTAGTATAAGGCATATGCCTAAGGGGTTCACCAGTGTTGTTTGTAAGAAATAAAGATGGTTCACTTAGGATGTGCATCGACTATCAACAAATTTATAATGTCACCATAAAGAACAAGTATCCTCTACCAAAGATAGATGACCTATTTGATCAAGTACAAGGAGCTAGTCATTTTTCCAAGATTGACCTTCTGTCCGGATACTGCCAAGTAAGGGTAAGGGAGTGTGATATTCCCAAGACATCTTTTTAGATGAGGTATGAGCATTTTGCATTTGTGGTAATGTCTTTTGGCTTGACTAATGCACCGACAATATTTATGAATCTCATGAATAGGATCTTTAAACCCTACCTTAACATGTTTGTTATAGTCTTCATAGATGACATATTGATTTATTCCCAAAATCAAGAAGAGTATATGAATCGTTTAATGGTGGTGTTTCAAATTTTGAGGGATAAGAGGTTGTTTGCTAAATTTGATAAATGTGAATTTTTGTTGAAAGAGGTTGCATTCCTATGACATATGCTGTCGGGAGATAGAATTAAAGTGGACCTTAAGAAGACAGAAAGGAATTATCCTACACCCGTGAACCCGTCAGATATTAGGAGTTTCTTGGGTTTCAAGGGGTACTACCTAAGGTTTGTGAGTGGTTTCTATTCAATTTGTTTCCCTATTACAAAGTTAACAAAAAAAAGCCAAAATACATTTGGGCCAATGAATACAAAGAAGTTTTCAAACTTTGAAAGATAAGCTTATCTTTGCTCCTATTTTGGTGTTATCAGAAATGCTACAAGGGTTTATGGTTTATTGTGATGCCTCAACGATTGGTTTGGGGTATGTATGGATGCAAAATGGCAAAATTATAGCATATGCTTTTGGGGAACTAAAGATGCATGAGTATAATTATCCCATCCATGATCTTGAATTGCAGCCATGGTATTTGCATTGAAAATATGGCATCATTATTTGTATAGGGTTCATGTAGATGTAATCACCGATCACAAAAGTCTCTGATATGTGTTCAGACAAAATGATCTTAATTTGTGACAAAGGATATGGTTAGAACTCATTAAGGATTATGAAATGAGTGTGAACTATCACCCCAGCAAAGCTAATGTTGTCGCTGATGCTCTAAATAGAGTGTCCATGGGAGTGTACCTCATATTGATGATGGCAGTAAGTGGGTGGCTATAGAAGTTCACCGGTTCACTAGGTTGGGAGGTAGGTTGAATGAAGTTGAAAATAGGGGTGTGGTTGTTATTGATGGTTCCAAATCTTGTTGGATTGAAGAGGTCAATTCCAAACCCGACCTTAACCATGATTTACTCGAATTGAATGCTTTTGTGAAAGATGGTAAAGTAGATGTTTCCTTCCAAGGGGGAGATGGTGTTCTTAGGTGTTAACGTAGGCTATGTGTGCCTAATATTGATGGGTTGAGGGGTTTGATATTTCAGGAGGCACATAATGCATCCTACTCCATTCACCCTAGTTCCATAAAAATGTATAGAGACTTGAGGGAGGTATATTAATGGGATTCTATGAAAAGGGATATTGGCAAGTTTGTAGCCGGTTGTTACAATTGCCAACAAGTGACAGTCGAACATCAAAGGCAAGGTGGCCCGGCCTAAGACATAGATGTTCCTACTTGGAAGTGGGAAGAGATCAACATGGATTTTATGATTGGTTCGCCAAAGACTAGGAAGCACTTTGATTCTATTTAGGTTATTGTCGATAGGATGATAAAGTTGGCTCACTTTCTTCTAGTTAAAAAATCTTATGGTGCCAAGGATTATGCCAATCTATATATTCATGAGTTGGTTAAGTTTCATGGGGTTCCATTGCCTATCATTTTGGATCGTGGTGCTCAATTCACTTTCCATTCTTAGTGATCCATCAAAAAGGGTCTTGGTACTAAGGTCAAGCTTAGCATAGCCTTCCATCCTCAAACAGATGGTCATGCCAAAAGGATAATTCAAACTCTTAAGGATATGCTTAGAGCTTGTGTTTTTTAGTTCAAAGGTAGTTGGGATGAACATCTTCCACTCGTTGAGTTTACTTACAATAATAGCTACCACTCTAGTATTAGTATAGGTCCCTTTAAAGCTTATATGGTAGGCATTATAGATCCCTAGTTGGGTGGTTTGATATAAAGTAAATGGCTTGTTAGGCCCGAATTTGGCTATGGAAGCTTTGGAGAAGGTGAAGTTGATAAAGGAGAGATTGAAGATGGCTCAAAGTAGGCAAAAGTCCTACTCCAATGTGCGAAGGAGAGACTTTGAGTTTAATGTTCATTATTGGGTATACTTGAAGGTCTCACCCATGAGGAGTATGGTCTGATATGCAAGAAAGGAAAATTGAGCCCAAGGTTTGTGAGACCTTATGTAAATTTGAGGAGAATTAGTAAGATTGCCTATGAATTGGAGTTGCCTAGGGAAATAAGTATGGTTCATCTGGTCTTCCATGTGCCTATGTTGAGTAATGTGTTGGTGACACAAGAGCTATTGTACCCTTTAGAGGTTGTGGGTGTTGTAGAGGAAAACTGGACCTATGATGAAGTCCTATTGGAAATATTTAATAGGCAAGTAAAAAGGTTAAGAAGCAAAGATGGGGCATCCGTCAAAGTCCTTCGGAGGAATCATCAAGTTGAAAGTGCTACAGGGAAGCCAAAACGGACATAAGGAAGCGATATCCTTACCTCTTTCACTATACTTAAGACTAAGGTAACAAATTAAGTACTACCTATGATTTCAAGTCTTAAGTTTTAGCCCTCATGTCATTTTCGCATGCATACATGTTCATGATAACACGTTTCGGTGATTTTTGATGTATATGCTTGAAACTTTTTGAAAATGATGTTTAAGTGCAACAATTGCATTCATGTGAGGATGAAAGTCTCTTAATTACTCCTCTTATACATGTCTCCTTTACATTCGATGATGACTATTCCCAAGCAGGAGATATTGCAATACCTCTCATGTGCTTTGGAATGCATTATAAGTGTATTTCTTAACTATCTCAAAATCCGTGCATGATTTCAAAAACACAACTTCATATTCTTTTTCAGGGGGCAAAAATTCTATGGGTAATGGATGGCCCTCGTTTTATAGATTACCCTTAGTGATAAATATTTTTCACTATGGGAGTTGAGGCAGAAAGCCTCCATGACAGAGCCGCGTCGCGTCTTGGGCGTGGCTCAGTATAATTTCTTCCTTATTTTTTCCAGCTTCATCCAAGAGTATTTGGGTAATAACGCAATGCCCATTTAAACATGAAAACTTCCTTCTTTAGCTATTTTTCAACTCTAAAACCTCTCAAACACCTCTTAAATCCTCTACAAAACATTACCAGATATTCCAATAAGACCCAAGAATCTCAAGAACCAACTTTGGAATTCAAAGAAACAACCCAAGTTTCAAGTATTCCTCAAGTTTTCTTCAATAAAGTCTCAAGTTTAGGTATGTGGGTCTTCATCCATGAGTCCTTTCAACCATGGAGCCCAACCATTCCTTTTGTGAAAATTTCATGATTTTAAAGCTAGATTCTTCATGGGTACCTCCTATTATGCATTAAGTATACGAGCTATATTTGATTTTATCATGTATTGTTTGATTATGATTGAATACCTATTGAAAGCTTATTCCATGTGTTGATTTGCATCTAGTAAAGTTATGCATGATATGAACTATTGAAACTACACAATATTGTGAATTTTTGATGAATTTCATGACACCCAAAAATAAGAGTTTCACTACAATGTTGGTGGGTTGAATTGCAAGACTTTAAAATGATTTGATTTTACTATTTCTTTTCTATATTCTTAAATAGAATAATATTACACATGTGTCCATGCACCTACCATGTTGACTAAATTGCATGACAAGGATTCTTATGTTGCTAAAGAGCTATTGCATGATTTGCAAGACAAGTTTTTTATTATAATTATGGGCTCCCAAGCATGTATGAGACTCATGAAAGGTTTCTATGCTTTGCAAGTGATATGTTGAGCCCTTAATCTAATTCTGCACTCTTGTGAGCAAATAATATCTATATGAGGGGTCAAGCATGATTCCTAAGTTACCTTCATGTTCAAGTTAACCTCATTAATAGGGTTCAAGCATGTTGCAATCTCTACCCTCATGTGGAATGCAATGCCTACTAGAAGGGGTCAAGTCTATGCATTGTTTCTACCCTCTAATATAAGGCATATGGCCACGTAGAGGTGAAGTATGTGAATGAGCTACTCATGCAAAGTTATCAAGTCTTTACAAGTTATTCATGTTATAACTAAATTTATGATTATCTCAAGTATTATGTGGGATTAGACTTAGCACCGGTTGAGGCATAAGGTAGGGACTCGACTTAAAAGGTCCTTATATAGTGTCTTGGTCTCTAAACTATGTGCCACCATAGGATTTTATATTTCACTAAACGGGATTTACTAGTGGAACCATCTAGGACAAGTTACCCATAATGTGGGGTCAAGTATGGTTTACCTTGGCAAGTAGACCACACCTTCACCAGTTGGGTGACATACATCGGGATTCCAAGTAGTAGCTCGCTTGGTCTTATATGTTGGTTAAGGTCTTCTCCCACATATGTATGCTATGTTATGCAAGTTAATTATATACATGCATGTTTTAACTTAAACATTGATCATATATGTCATATTGAGATTATATCTATTGATATTATGATTATGCATATTAAATATTAGGGCTTATTTCATTATTGCATTGCACCCGACGTACTTAGTACATTCCAAGTACTAATGAATACGATATCCCTACATGATATCACCATGTAGGGACAGGAGCTCCTATTGATCTCCTCATCCACATGGCTAGGCGGATTCTTAAGGGCTACTATTGGTGAGTCCTTCACTCCGGGGATGACATTCCACTTTACTTTCATGCTTTGTTAAGACTTGTCTTATATCATTGGGTACTTACCTCTGAGGGTGAGGTCGAGAGTTGTCTTATGAAACACCCCTCATGTGTTTCAGAATGCCCCATAATCTTAATTTTCATATATCTAAAAAATTATGCGTGACTTAGGAAATCCAACTTCATATTCTTGAAAAGGGGGAGGGGGGATTGAGTGGGAAATAGGTATAACCCAAATTTTAGAAGATGCATAGCGAAAAATAATTTTTGCTAATTTATGATTTCCAAAGAGCCTATGCGCCTAGATCGCAATGCGCCAAGGATGCGTAGTACTGTTGATTGGTGAGGTGCGCCTAGTTCGCGATGTGCCTGGGTCACAGACTGGTTCAATTTTTCCCCTGTTTCTCATATTTTGTCCAAGGGCATTGCAGTGATGACCCAATGCCCATTTAAACGTGAAATCATCCATACTTAGTCATTTTTCAACTCTAGAACTCATAAAAACCTTCTCAAAACCATTTCATAACATTATTTAAACCTTCATTAAAATTCAAGGATCCTGAGAACACTTTCTATTCCAAGGACCCAATGCAATCTATAAGTCTCTCTAAAGTTCACTCCAAGAAATTTCAAGCTTAAGGTATCTGGGTCTTTATCCTTGGTTCTTTTCAGCTATGGAGCCCAACCTTCTCATTTTATAAAAATTGCATAAATTCAAGCTATATTACATATGGGTATATCTTATTATGAATTATGAATGTAAATTATGCTGGGTTTTTCAAGTATTGATTGATTATACATGAACATCCATTTCAAGCTTATTTCATGAATTGATTTTTATCTATTGGGACTACACATGATTTAAGTTATCAAACTATGAACTATTATGTACCTTTGAGGTGGATTTCAAGATACCCAAGATAAGGGTTTTACTATAACATTGGTAGGTTGATTTGAATTCATTTTATTCATTCTTGTTCTACACTTGATTTCTATGATTTTGAACAAGTGTCGTGAACCTACCATGTGTTTGGTGAAATTATATGACAGGAATTTCCAAGTTGATGAACTAATGTACGATTTTCAAGTCAAGTGATTTCATGATAATTATGTGCTCCCAAGCTTTTTCTATGATTCATGGAAAGTATCTATGATGTAACAAGTGACAAGTTGAGACCTATTTCAAGATGTCACCCTCTAGTGAGCCTTTCATGTCAACTTGAGGGGTTAAGCGTGATTGTTTTACCATCATGTTCAAGTTCAAGTAAGCTCACTAGTAGAGGTCAAGCATGTAATAAGCTACTCATGTTAAGTTATCATGTCTCTTACAAATTATTCATGTTATGATTAAAGTTATGATTATTTCAAGCATTTTGTGGGATTAGAATTAGCACCGATTGAGGCTTAAGATGGGGGATCGACTCAAGGGGTCCTTATGTAAAGTATTTAGTCTCTAAGCTATCTGCCAACGTAGGATTATGTTATTTCCCTAGATGTGCTTTGATAGTGGATCTATCTAATTTCATGTTATAATCTCGGTAGTGTCATGCCTTGAATTTCAAGTAGTAGCTCACTTGGTCTATGTTGGTTAAGGTCTCCTCCCACATATGTATGATATATTATGCAAGTTAAATGTTTTACATACATGTTTTATTACAAGCATTAATCATACATGTCATATTGAGATTATATCTATTTCCTATATGTATGTATTTTGAATATCATGGCTTATCTTTGTTGCACTGTACCCCGCATACTTAGTAAATTCTAAGTACTAACACATACTCTATTCCTACATGATATTACCATGTAGGGATCGGAGCTCCTATCAATCATCCTCCTCTACATGACTAGTTCAGTTCTTGAAGAAAGCTTTTGGTAAGTCCTTAATTTCAAGGACAATATATATTTAATTCATGCTATGTTTAGACTTGTTCCTTACGTTGGATACTTATCATCACAAGGGTGAGCCCGGGAAGTGTCTTGGCCCCTGCTCCATTCTAAAGTAGAGTTGTTGCTGGATAGTTTATATATGCTTATGAGCTCGACTCCCCTTATGTTTCTATGATTATGAATGACTTCCCTTAGTCCCACTTTCCTGTTGAATATATGACTCTTATCATTGTTTTATCTTGCTTCCGCAACTAAAGATGTGTACATGATATGCTAAGAGGCTTGTTTGAGTTGTCTCCAGACTTCCCATTCGCTGTGTCACGTCTAGGCCCTAGGCTTGGATTGAGACAAAATTTGTAAGGTTGTTAATAGTCCTTAGAAATCCAACAAACCGCGTCAATTAGAGTCTTACTTATGGTTGTGAAGCACACCACAACTATGAATAGGAGGCTATGAGGCATTTTAGGAAATTTTTCACCTCTTCATGATCTATGTCGTGGTTTAGATGTAGAGATAAGGCTTCCCCCTTAATGAATGCTCTTTTCTCTTCTAGGTCATGCCACTACCAAGAGAAAGACTAAGGAGAGCTCATACACTCAATGAATAATTGGTCCCTCCCACTCCTCAAGCTCCTCATGATGGAGGGGTGGCCCAGGATGAGTTCCGAAATGCCATCACTATGTTGCCCCATGCTATGACAAACTAATTGAACCAAGGGTCCCAAGCTTGTCATGCTCTTACTATGGCCTCAAGGTTGAGGGATTTCACAAGGATGAACTCTCTGGAGTTTCATGGTTCCAAAGCGGATGAAGATACACAAGAATTTATTGATGTGGTGTATAAGGTGTTATCAATCATAGGGTTCAATTCGGAGTAGAAGGCGGAATTAGCAGCCTACCAACTCAAAGTTTTGGCCCAAATTTTGTTTGTTCAATGGAAATTGGAGAGGAGAAATGATGATGTTATTCCTTTGGAGGAGTTCAAAGCTGCCTTCCTCAATTGGTTCTTCCGTATTGAGTTGAGAAAGGCTAAAATGATGGAGTTCATGAATCATAAGACAGGTTCCATGAATGTGAGGGAGTATGCCCTAAAATTCAACAAGCTCTCAAAGTATACTCCTCATTTGGGTGCTAACCCTATATTAAGGATGAATAAGTTTGTGTCGAGAGTGTATGACTTAGTAAATAAAGAGTGTCGCACCACAATGCTTGAAAGTGATATGGATTTGTGTCACCTCATGACATATGCCAAACAACTGGAGAACTAAAAGCTTAGAAAGAGGAGAAGTGGGGAGTCAAAGTGGGATCGGTTTGAGGGTGGCTTCCACCGTTCTAAGGTGGCTGGTTTCAGCAAGGTGTCACGACCCAAGCCTAGGGCCTAGACGTGACATGACCCATGGGGATCCCAAAGGGACCCCAAGTAAGCCTCTAAGAACAACATTACACATCGTTGGTTGTGGAAGCAATAGATACAACATAAAAGAGTAAGAATAGGGGGCAACGGGACTAAGGGAAAAGCTTGCATAACATCATAATCAAGAGACAACAGACAAGTTCATATCATAGACATCAAGAACAATAGAATAAAGGCTCTTAACATAGATAGGTAACATGTCCAACAAATACCTCTAATACATAAATAAGAGCGGGGGCCAAGATAAAGTAACCGAGCTCACTCTCATAGTCAAAACAGACAATAACGAAGAATGTCTCAATACATAATAAGAGCAACATAGAATAAGGTCCCCAAAGTAGAGGACTCACCAACTAGCTTGAGTAGTATCGAACTAGCCACATGGAGGAGGATGATCAACTTGGCCACCGGTTCCTACATGGAGATATCATGTAGGCAAGAGTATGTGTTAGTAAGTTTGAATATACTAAGTATGTAGGATCCAATACAACGAGAGATAAGCATCATAATCAAAATGCATAACAATCTGACATGTATGATCAATGCTTAAGTAAAACATGCTTAAGTAACCCATACTCATATAGGATATCATATGTGTAGAAGAGACCAAGCTAGCTATTTGAGACACAAACCCCTTGGTGGTTGTGTGGTACAAACCCCTCACATTGTTGATGATAATCACACCTTATCACCATGGTGGACAAGTACAAACCCCCGCCATGGTTACCCAGCTCCAATCCCCTCGGATCGGGTATTGGTCTAATGCAATATTTTATATAGAGTATATTATGTACATAAGCTCATTCAATCGTCATATAGTTATTCATATCATATCTCATGCTTTGGACCTTCAACTTCTCAAGAAATCACATTCAGACATTTTATCAAACACTTAGAGGATGCTTAATGCTACTATAAAACTATGAAATATAGATATGAAATCATGCGAAAAAATCCATGGTAAAAACCATCTAACAACACCTTGCAACACCCTCAAGCAATGTACATCAAAACCCCACCTTAAATCTTGTAATAAATCAAACATTTATAGCTCAAAACATAGCAAAACAGTAATAACTGTTCTTAGTTTTTACAAGTGTGTAGTGAACTTCATGATAAGCAAGACCCATTTGTAAATCAACTTTAAATCATGCAATTTGAGAAACAGGAGGCTTGGGTATCATGGGTGAAAGGAACCCATGAAAGAAACCCACACACCTTAGCTTAGGGATGAACTTGGTGAAGATTGGAGATGGAGACTTGAAGCTTAAAGCTTGAAGAAGAACCTTGAAGGAGAACCTTAGCTTGGGATGAGGATTTAGGACTTGAATTTGGGAGTGAAAATATGGCTAAGTGTTAGATGAGATTTGGGAAATGTTTTGGGTAATATAAGGGTGAATTCGGCTAAGTATAGGTAAAAACACGTTTGGGAACATTGGGCCCAACACTTAGAACATTTTGGATGAACTAAAAAAATACACTGAAATTGAAAACTGGCATGTCGCACCAGCATCGCGCAGAGCTCACTTGAAATCATCACTAAAAAACTTATAATTGCTAATTTTTCACTCTTAAATCGAGGTTAGACCCTTCTTTACCTAATTCTCAACGCCTGAACAAGAATAAGAAGTTGGGTTTTCAAACTAACAAATGAATTTTGAGATATATGGAACTTAAAATTCCAAGCATTACGAGGCACATTTTTGGGCACTTTTTGGGGCCGTTTCACAAGGTCAAAAGTTTTAAGGCCAAGGGTCCTCCAGTGCTCCACATAAGTGATTTGCTAATGATGGGATCTCTAACCCAATGTTTCAAGGTGGCAATGGTGGGATGACTCATCCTAGGTACCAAAAGTGTGGGAAAAACCATGATGGTCCAAGTTTGAAGAACTCTAATTCTTACTTCGATTGTGGTGAAGTAGGTCACAAGGTTTTTGATTTCCCGCATGCTCAACACAAGGGTTGAGATGGTCATCCTAAAGTCAAAGTCACTATTATGGGTCAAAGGGGAAAAAAGAGGCCAAAAAGGGGTACTCAAAGGCAGAATGGATTTTATGCTCTCCAAGGAAGGCTAGGAGTTGATAAGGTGCCCGATGTTTTTACTTGTATGTTAAAGGTTTTTTATTATGATGTGTATTCATCGATAGATCTGAGTGTCACTCTTTGATTCATTACTCCTTTTGTTGCCAACAAGCTTCATGTGTGTCCCAAAGTGTTGTGTGAACCTTATGAAGTGGCTACCCCCATTAGTGAGTCTGTTATTGCTAAATGAGTCTATAGGGATTGCTCCATGTTCATATTGCATAAAGTATTGCCTTGTGATTTTGTTGAACTTGACATGGTAAATTTTGATATTATTCTTGGGATGGATTAGTTCATGCATACCATGCTTCTATTAATTATAGGACGCGTAAATTTAGATTCCAATTCCCTAATGAGCCCTTCCTTGAGTGAGAGAGTTATAGTGTGGTGAACAAGAATAGATTCATTTCTTGTTTTTAAGCTCAAAAATTGATTTCTAAGGATTGCATTTACCACCTTGTAAAGGTTAGGAATGTTGAGTCTAAAGTCCTTCCTATTGAGTCGGTTCCAGTGGTCAATAAGTATTTTGATTTCTTTCCCAATGAGCTTCTTGGTGTTCCTTCCAAAAGGGAAATAGACTTTGGTATAGATCTCCTTCTCGATATTCAACACATTACCATTCCGCCTTATCATATGGCCCCGGCAGAGTTGAAGGATGGAGTTCAAAGACAGAGTTGAAGGATGGAGTTGAACAATAAATTGATGGGATTTGGTGGAGAAGAGTTTCATAAGGCCTAGCAAGTCAGCTTGGCGTACACTGGTGTTGTTTTTAAAGAAAAAGGATGGTTCTCTTATAATGTGCATCGATTACAAGCAACTCAATAGAGTCGCTGCAAAGAACAAGTATCATCTACCAAGTATAGATGACCTATTTGATCAACTACAAGGGGCTGGTCACTTCTCTAAGATTGATCTTCAATCTAGATATAACCAAGTGAGGGTAAGGGAGTGTGATATTCCCAAGACAACTTTTTGGAATAGGTATGGGCATTTTGAATTTGTTGTAATGTCTTTTGGCTTGACTAATGCACCATCAATATTTATGGATCTCATGAATAGGGTCTTTAAACCCTACCTTAATATGTTTGTGATGGTCTTTATTAATTATATCTTGATTTACTCCTGTAGTGAGGAAGAACTTGTGAATCACTTGAGGGTGGTACTGCAAATTTTGAGGGATGAGATAATGTTTACAAAATATAAAAAATGTGAATTTTGGTTGAAAGAGATTGCATTTATAGGGCAGGTGGTGTTGGGTGGTTGAATTAAGGTGGATTCTAAGAAGACGGAGGTGATAAGGAATTGGGTTGGCCTTTGACTTCGATGGATATTAGGAGTTTCTTAGGTATGGCTGATTACTATCAGAGGTTTGTGAATTATTTCTCTTCTATTGCTTCCTCTATGACAAAATTGACCCAAAAGAAGGCAAAATGTCTTTGGACCAATGAATGTGAAAAGAGTTTTCAAACTTTGAAAGGAAAGCTTATCTCCGCTCCTATCTTAGCCTTACCAGAAGGGACAGAAGGGTTTGTGGTTTATTATAATGCTTCAAGGAGTGGTTTGGGGTGTGTATTGATGCAACATGGTTTAGGTTATTGGATATGCCTCTAGGCAAGTAAAGGTCTATGATCTTGAATTGGCAGTCGTGGGGTTTGCTTTGAAAATTTAGCGTCATTATATATATGGGGTTCATGTAGATATGTCTACTGACCACATGGGTCTCCACTATTTTTTCATAGAAAAAGATCTTAACTTGGGACAACAAAGGTGGTTAGAACTCTTTAGGGATTATGACATGAGTGTGCACTATCATACAGTAAAGCTAATGTTATGGCCAATGGTCTAAGTAGAGTGTCCATGGGTAGTCTAGCTCATATTTGTGTTGGCAACAAGGAGGGTGCTAGAGAAGTCCACCGGTTAGCTAGGTCAGGAGTTAGGTTGAATGAAGTTGAAAACGATGGTGTGGTTGGTTGTTGATGGTTCCAAATCTTCTATGATTAAAGAAGTCAAGTCAAAACAAGACCTTGACCCTACCTTGCTAGAGTTGAAGGCTTTGGTGAAATATGATAAAGTGCAGGTTTTCTCCTAAGGGAGAGATAGTATCCTTAGGTACCAAGGTATGCTATGTGTGCCTAATGTTGATCACTTGAGGAAGTTGATTTTGAAGAGGCCCATAATTTATCCTATTTTATTCACCTCGATTCAACAAAAATGTATAGAGATTTGAGGGAGGTGTACTGTTATGGTGATATAAAGAGGGATATTGCTAAGTTTGTAGCCGATGTCACAATTGTCAACAAGTGAAAGTTGAACATCAAAGGTCGGATGGCCAAGCGAAAGGACTATCCATACTGTTGAAGATATTCTTAGAGCTTGTGTTCTGAAGTTTAATTGTATTTGGGATGAACATTATCCACTTATTGAGTTTGCCTACAACAATGACAACCACTCAAGCATTGTCGTGGCTCCCTTTGAAGATTTATATGGTAGGCATTGTAGATCCCCAGTTGGGTGGTTTGATGTGGGAGAGATTGCTTTGTTGGTCCAAGATTGGCTATAGAGGCTTTGGAGAAGGTGAGGTTGATAAGGGAGATGTTGAAGATGGCTCAAAGTAGTTAAAAATCTTATTCTGATGTGAGGAAAGAGACCTTAAGCTTAATATTGGTGATTGAGTTTAGTTGAATGTCTCACCCATGAAGCGTGTGGTCCGGTTTAGCAAGAAATAAAAATTGAGACCAAGGTTTGTGGGACCCTATAGGATTTTGATGAGAGTTGGTAAGGTTTCCTATGATTTGGGGTTGCCTACTGATATGAACATGGTTCATCCGGTCTTCCATGTGTCGATGTTGAGGAAGTGCATGGGTGACCCAAGTACTATAGTGCCCTTAGAGGTTGTGGGTGTTGTAAAAGATAATTTGACCTACGAGGGGGTCCTGGTTGAGATATTGGATAGACAATTGAAAAAGATGAGGAAAAATGATATAGAATCTGTCAAGATCCTTTAGAGGAAGCAACAAGTTGAAAGTGTCACATGGGAAGCCGAAATGGGCTTTATGAAGCGATATCCATACCTCTTCAACTCTACTCAAGACGGAGGTAATAAGTTGAGTCCTATCTATGATTTCAATTCCTATGTTTCAGCCCCATGACATTTTTGCATTCATTCATGTTCATGGTAACAAGTTTATGGTGATTTTTAACTTTCATGTTAAGGCTTTTTTAAAAATGATGTTTAAGTGCATTTGTTGGATTCGTGTCAGGCTGAAAGCTTCATAATTACTTATCTTTCGCATGTTTATTTGACATTCAAAGCTGAATGTTCCTAAGGGGGCGATATTGAAACACCCTCATGTGCTTTGGAATGCCCCATAATCATAATTTTTATATATCTCAAAAACTGTGCGTGATTTCGAAAATCTGACTTTATATTCTTAATCAGGGGGAAAATGAGAAGGAAATGGGTAAAACTCGGATTTTAGAGAATCGTATCTAAACTTAATTTTCACTAATTTACAATTTTCGGAGAGCCTGCGCTCCCAGGCCATGACACGCCTAAAGCGTATAGTAGTGTTGATTGGTGAGGCATGCCTAGTTTGCGTTGTGCCCTGGGTGAAAACCAATACAATTTTCCCCTATTTTCCATATTTCATCTGAGGGCATTGGGGTAATAACCCAATGCCCATTTAAATGTTCAATCCTCCATACTTAGTTATTTTTCAACTCTATAACTCACAAAATCCCTTTCTAAACCTCTTCAGAACATTACTAAAACCTCCATTCAAATTCCAGGATCTTAAGAACAACTTTGAATTCAAAGAACCCAACCCAAGCTTCAAGTCTCCTTCAAGTTCAATCCAAGAAATTTCATGCTTAAGGTATGTGGTTCTTCATCCGTGGGTCCTTTTACCCATGGAGCCCAACCTTCTCATTTTATGAAAAGTACATGACTTCAAACTATATTACTTATGCGTATGTCTTTTTATGAATTATGAACGTAAATTGTGTTGGATTTTATCAAGTATTGGTTAATTATGCATGAACATTCATTTCAAGATTATTCCATGAATTGATTTTTGCCTTTTGGGACTACGCATGATTTGAGCTATCAAACTATGAACTATTATGAACCTTTGAGGTGGATTTCAAGATACCCAAGATGAGGGCTTTGCTATAATATTGGTAGGTTCATTTGAATTGATTTTACTCATTCTTTTTACACTCTTGAGTTGCATGATTTTGAACAAGTGTCATGAACCCGCCACCATGTATTTAATGAAGTTACATGACCACACTTCGCCAGGGTGTGTCATGCCTGATCCTCTTACTAAAGGGGTGTCATGCTTTATATTCCAATAAGTAGCTCACTTGGCCTGTGTCGGTTAGGGTCTCCTCCCACATATGTATGATATAATATAAAAGTCAAATATTTTACATGCATGTTTTATTATAAGCATGTTTTATTATAAGCATTGATCATACAAGTCATATTGAGATTATATCCATTGCATATATGTATACATTTTGAATTTTATGGCTTATATCTTTGTTTCATTGCACCCCGCATATGTTGTATATTCCAAGCACTAACACATACTCTATACCTACATGATATTACCATGTAGGTGTCGGAGCTCCTACTGATCATCCTCCACGTGGCTATGGTCTATGCAGGTTGAATGATTTACAAGCATGTTTTATTTCAAACACTGATCATGTATATTACTATGCAATTTGACTATATTTGCTTATGTCTTGTTGCATTGCATCCTACGTACTTAGTACATCCAAACATACTCGCACATACTTTTGCCGACATGATATCACCATGTAGGGAGCGGAGCCCCTCTTGATCATCCTCCATGAGGCTAGTGAGATTCTTCGAAAAAAAGTTTGGTGAGACCTCATGTTCAGGGACACTATATACTTTCTTGCTATTTAAGACTTCTTGAACTTAACATTTGACATTATGAGGGTGAACCCGAAAAGTATCCTGGCCCCCGCCCGGAAAGTCCTTTGGTGAGTCCTCAATTTCGAGGACAATATTCATTTCATTCATGCTATGTTGAGACTTCTTCCTTATGTTGGATACTTATTATCATGAGGGTGCTCTAGAGAAGTGTCTTGTCTTCCGCTCTGTTCTAAAGTAGAGGTGTTGTTGGATACTAAGTTCGTATATGCTTTTGAGCTCGATTCCCCTTATCTTTCTATGATTACAAAAGTCTTCCCTTAGTATTGCTTCTCTTTTTAATTTTTTACTCTTGATATAGTTTTATCTAGCTTTCACAACAAAGGATGTGTATGATATGCTAAGAGGATTGTTTGGGTTGTCTCTAGACTTCCCATTCGCCGTGTCACATCTAGGCCCTTGGCTTAAGTCGTGAAAGCTTAGGCCCTTCTCCATTCGTAGTAGAGGTGTTGTTTTATATTGAGTTGGATTTTCTATAAATGAGCTTGACTCCTATTATGACTACGATTTCATGAAAGACTTCTCTTAGTCCCACTTCTCTTTTTATTAGTGATACTTGTTATTGTCTTATTTTTTTCAGCAACCAAGGATGTATAAATGATACCCCAAGACTCTTGTTTGTGCTCCCTTCGAGTTCCCCATTCACAGTGTCACATCTAGGCCCTAGGCTTGGGTTGTGATGTTACGAGCCATATAAGGAACCATGGTAGGTAGTTGGGATTCGTACTCTGCATATTCAAAAGACAGACTTCAATTCAACGTGACATTCTTGTGGCCATTTTCTGACTTACAACCCGCGGAGGGTTTCATCTGACAGCTTTTTTAAAGCTCTTTAGAATGTGATCCTCCAGGAACGACCCTAATCCAGGACTCATGAAGAAATCCACGACTCATTTGACAGTTCATGGATGCAACATATGAAACTTGGCCCTTGACTGGATCTCACTCACGAAACCTCTCTACGACTCGTGGATTGAACTATTGCTTGAAGAGTAGTTTGTAAATCCTCAAAAACTAAAACTCTACAGAACTTTTCCTAAAATCATACTGAATCCTTTAAACTTTCCAGATAAACATAAAAACACATCAAACCCAAAAATATCGCTTCGAGAGCACACAAAATTCCAAGTTTTAAGTATTAAAAATATTATATTTCAACAGCATATCAACACTCTCAACTTAAAATTGTTACTTGTCCTCAACCAATGGTCTCAATCTACATAAGCAATATAGCAACATACAAACCTCAAACTAATTGCATACATCATCTCTACATCAATCACAGATAACCAAACTAGCCCATTAGTGCATATCAAATAGTAATCAAACAAATCAATGCAGATCAATATATGTGATAGTGCAAGTATGAAAAGCAAGGTAACCACAAATAAGCAACAATGACTGAAATAGCTTAGAATCAATAGTGTAACTCAAATTCTCTTACAGAAAGAAGTCTCCTTTCTTACTCATGATAATATTTTTAGGTTCGATGCTTGGGACTAACAAATTCACTTACTCTCCTAATAGATATTAAACCATTGAGCTCAATACCATATGTTTGCCCCTATACTCACAATAATGACCATTGATACTTGGTCTAGGATCACTATAGATCTTTCTTTGCTTGTAACATAGGCTTAGAGACCTTTTATATGATGTTTTAGGAACATAGTGACTAACGGCCCTCCTTCACACTATATTATTCTACACTTTTTCCCTACAGTCATTGTATTTTTAACCCATTCTTCCCTTTTGCTATATCAAACCTTTAAGGGTGCCTTACTCAGACTTTCAAGCTCATTGCCTTTTATTTTTTCATATTCTCTCTTTTGTTCTTTTAAGCTCATTATTTAGGCATCGATTCATTTTTCTTGCACCCAATTTCCCCTTTTTCATGTATCGCTAGCTTCCACCCTATTTAGTGTGACTTTCCTTACACCATCCACCCTCAACTTGGGCTTTTGGCTTGATTTGACATTTACAATATCCAACCTATTTACCTGGGCAACTTTGGATAGCCAGCCTCAACTTAGGCTTTTTGCTTGAGTTGAGGTGCACAATATTCTAGGAAGGACCAGGACCACATTCTGGATTTTACATCAAAAAGGCTAGGTTACTTCAATGTTTACAAAGAAAAGGGTACATGTAAAGCTTAAATATTAGGACAAAAGATGCATCAAGCATTTGGTTTGTTTTAGACTAAGTGGGGTAATATGAACAACGATCTAAGATCATTTCCTAGCCAATTAGCCTACAATCTTAGTCAGAGTAATATGGCAAGTTCTAAATTGAAACACAGTATAAGACTTATTCAAAGAAGCTCTCACACACTTGGCTCTGATTACATGATCAACATAGACTTTCAGATCATGATTGTCATCACAATTAAACCTTAACTTATTAGAACAAGCATTGTCAATCACTAATTTCACATGGTTGTTATCAAAACTACCTAACACAAAAATTATGATGGTATCGTTTTTCAAAAAAACTAACATATGCCACAGACTTTAATAGAATATGTTACTAAACATGTTGATTCAATAGAAAAAAAATGTCCTTAGGGAAAGAACATAGGCAAGAAAATCCCTTGGGCTCAAAATTTGGGATAGCTAAAGGCCATGGTTACTTAGACTTCATCGAGGCCTATAACTATGCACACCTCATAAAAAAGTTTGCATTGTCCTCAATGCAACGAAATATAGTAGAATCAAAGCATAGGGGTCAAAAAGAACATACCTAGGTACCTACGTGCCAGTCTCTGGCTGTGTCTAACCACCCTCAACCTTCCTGGTAGTCTCCTCAGCATCAGCAACATGTATGAACACACCCCTTATCCTCTAAAGCTCATGAGCCTGCCTCTCTCTTTTATGTGCAATGAAGCGTAATTGCATGACTCAAACAGCTCCATCTCTGACAATTTCACCTCTTTCCTAAAAGTATATGAATCATCACTCTCTAGGCAAGTCCTCTTCCTGAGACGTGGAGTGCTGTCTCCTGAAGGGAAAAAAAATCAAAAACAACCTCTGTGGTGTCAAATGGAGGAAGAACAAAAGGTGATAATGCTGTTACTCTAAATCTAAGTGCAGAGCTAGTAGATCTCCTCCTAAATGGCTGTCAAGTCAATCGGCTAGGCTGAACTAAGGTTCTACTCCACTTGCCTCTCAAATGCATCTATCTTGTTGCGTACTAGTGCATGTCTCCTATTAAGCGTGGCCGTAAAGTATGATTCTACTTATGCCACAACCTCTGAAATATCCTAGTATACCCAAGGGCTAATCTATTATAGCAGTTGAGTCAACTAGACTCAGTGTAAGCTTGTCGATATGCCAAAGTGTGGATAGATGTCGCTGATATGTATACCATGGGGGAAGGCTATGTAGGCACATGTTCTGGTGCAAAAGTGGATGTGAAAGTGAACCCCCTCTCTTTCTCAGACTCAGTCTATTAGAGGCCATTAGTATAAGGAGTAGTAGAAAAATAAAAGGTCGTAGGCTTAGACTATGGTGTGATAGTGAACATCTCTGGTAAGCGAACTGGAGATTGTGGTGCTCAATAGAGGGCTATAGAAATTCTCATAAGCCTTTATCAGGATGGCATATGGTTACCTCTGAACCTCGATCATAGTTTCCAAATGATGTAAAATCTCCACCCCAGCCGCTATACATAAGCGATATATCAAGCACAAGAAGTGGATAGAGGTGGATCTCTTCAGGGCTGTCTTATGTAAGTGATCTACTATTAGGTGGGCCCAATCAATATTATAGCCAATATTGCGTGATTTGGTGTCAGTGTATTATTAGCTTGTGTAGGTCGTATCAAAGATATATCTATAGTCCACCAAAACATATCAGTGAGGTTGAGTAATGCCTTCATGATCACCACTAATTTACAAATCCAATCAGGATCTAGGGCCTCCTCTGTAATGTGATTGGTGATCCAACTCATATGTGTGGCCTTGTGTGTCAGGTCTCTCATCTAAACTTTGTCCCTATTCTACCCCAATCAGTGATCATTCTCAAATATTATCCTGGGGGCCTGATACTTAGGGCCAAAAAGGAAACGATGGATCGTGGTCTCAGATAAATCAACCCAAACTCCCCTCACCATCCTATTTATAAGACGGGGATATGAAAGTTATCTCTTCCCCTTTTGGGTCAACTCTATAATAGTGGTTGCATATGCTGTGCAGAACTCTTGAACAATCATTGGGGAGTACTTCTTTTCTCCAAGTTGTAATGGTCTATGTTGTCCTAGAGTCCAGGGACACTGACAAGACTAGACGTGATGGTCTGGGGTTCCACAAATATATTACAAGCCTATTGACCCCGCTTGTCATGCCGGAGGTCATCTTTATAGATCTGTTGCATAGCCCGCACACATAACCTCTTCGTCAATGCATCTGGGGTGAAGCTGGTGCTGGGGGTGCTGAGGTAGACTTAGACTCTGATTCCTCTCCCATTTTGGACTCGGATCCCTCTCCGGATGAAGTCATATAGATAGAGTTGCTCTTTTTATCACCACTTTCATCAAATTGGGGAGGCCAGACCACAATGGCATGAATCTTAGGTGGCCTTCTCTACCTCTAGCCACCTATGTGTGTAGTTGCTCGACATCCACATCTAGCAGGATGCCAAGATCCTCTATGGACCTATTAGCCTTAGAAGCAATCGGGGTGTCTGACGACTCATCACATAATAATGTCTACATGGACGAATCTCAGTCTTTCTAGATTTTGGAGCCGTCACACTTTGTATTCACACCATTAGGACACATATTATTCCCACTAGTACAAGAAAGAAAAGCTAAAATTTACAAGTTTAAGTGAAAGAAAGAGCTACTAAGGCTCATCTTTGAGTCATAGGATAAATGAGGGGTTATATAAGACCTTCATAGTTGGCAAAGTACAGTAAATCAAGTTACTATAAATGCACCTACAAGACTAGGTATGGCTCATAGTTTTAACTACGGGCCGTAGACTAAATTGTAGGTATGGAACCTACAAAACCATGTTAAGAGAAATAGTCTAAGCCATGGTCCATTGGTGGTTTCGTTTGGTGATATCTCTGAAAACCCCCAAGTTGCTTAACTTACTAACGAGGGGAAACTATGGCCAGTACATCAATCCACGGGCCATAAAAGACCCTCATATTGTAAAAATATGGCAACTTAGGTTTTCTAAGCCTATCAAACTGGTTCCATTAATCCCTATAAGACCCAAAATCACAACCAACAACATTGGACAATAAGTGTAACATTCCATCATTCAAACACACACTCACATACAAATTTTCAACCAAATAGTTAAAACAAATCCGATGACGAGTGATTACATGGTCTCAAACAATTGCACACAAATGTTTTGTGGCCAATTACATTTATTACATTGTTCTGGCTAATACATAGTTAAATTTTAAAAGAAACTGAAAAATCAGTTCTAAACATGTGATATTTCTCATGAATAGGCAACACCCATTATTAGAATTGTAAACCTCGAAGTACCATTCTTAATACTATTTCAACCTATTAACTTAATTTCTGGTAACATATAGAAAATAAAGTCAAGAACATACCAGAATTTGGTTAAGAAGCCAAGAAATTACAAGAGATAGCAAAGAAAAGGGAACCCTAGGTGCGCTGGAGAGTGGCCAGAAATTGGCCAGAAAATAAGGTGGTGGTCACGACAGTGGTCGGAGACATAGGGTAGAAGGAAGGGTTTTGGTATTTTGGAAAAATATAACAAGAATGAGCGGTAATTGTTTTACCCCTCTTTTAAATTATTTGACTGGGTCGGGTTGGGGTTCAGGTCGTATGAAACCCTTATTATAGGCCATAAGATATTCTACAACCCATATGTTGTAGGGAAAACCCTGGTTAAGGGAGATTCGCACTAAGGATCCATTTATGGGTCGTACATAGACATATGGCATAGATATTGGATCGTAGATGTCTCTAAAATTTAGAAAGTTTTAGGAATGTTCCTTGTGGTGCACGAGCTCCATCTGACATAGTTTTATCTACGGGCCATAAAGTTACCTCGTGTACTGGAGTGCACAAACATTTGCTTACTGAAAGTTAGTCTATGAGTTAGTGTACGGCTGGTGGTATGAACCATGACTCATAGAACTGGTGGTAAACTCAACTTTTCTCACTTTTCATCATTGATTTGCTATGTTAGTCATGTTCATGCATGTCTTTCATAGAACAAATGGTTATCCTATAAGCCACTAGTCCTTAAGTCAAAAATTACAACAAAAAATAGGAAAATTAAACTACCTAGAAGTATAGAAAGCTAAAAATAAAACAAAAATGTTACATTAGATATCTTGGGTGCCTCCCAAGTAGTGCCTAATTTATTATTGCGATATGACTTGGAAAACTTTGTAACTCAGACTTCACCAAGTGACCAAACTTCCATCTTCAAATCATCAGGCCTCTTTATAGACTGACAGATATTGAAGATGACTTCTTCATCATTCAATCCAAACTTAAGATACCTTGACTCCATATCAACCAGTGCTTGTCTCGTGGCTAGGAAGGACCTCCCCAAGATGATTGGCACTTCGAAGTCAACTTCACAATCAAGAATCACAAAGTTTGCAGGAAAAATTAATTTTTTTACTTTGATAAGAATGTGATACAATATCCCCACTAGCTTCTTCACAATCCTATCATGCATCAACAACCGCATGTTTTATGGAGTAGTGGCTCCCAAGCCTAACTTCTTGAATACTGCAACCGGCATTAAATTGATGCGAGTGCCTAAGTCACATAATGCCTTTGCAAATTCCCCATCTAAAATGGTGTAGGGTATAGTGAATGCTACAGGATCTTCTTTCAACTGACCAAGGACCTTGTAGCTATTGCACTCTAATGCTGAAGCTGTTGAGAGAGCTCTTGGCTAACAAACCTATTTTTCATCACCAAGTCCTTCATGAATTTTGTATACTCGGGCATCTTTTCCAATGCCTTCATAAGAGAGATATTGATGGAAAGATGCTTTAACATGGACATAAACTACTAAAACTTACCTTTGTCGTTTGAAACGACAAAAAAGTACCCAAAAACATGCCTCAGAAGTGCTCGGAATCTTGTTTTCCATATATCTAAATATCCATTTGGAATTTCGAAAATCATACTTCATATTCTTGTTCTGAGGGTGCAAATATGGTGACAAGGGTCTAACCTCAATTTTAAAGCAAAGGAATCAAATTATGAAAATTTGCTTGGTGCGATTTCCAGAGAGCATCTGCAACCTCTCCGCGACGTGGAAAGGTATTACTTCTGCACAGTCTTTTCCTAGTTCGCCCAGATTTTTCTAAGTGATGGATCTAAGTTTTCCCAAACGTATTTTCACCCATACTTATTATTATTTCACCCTCATATCACCCAAAATCATTCCCCAAAGTTTTCCTAAACACTTAGAGTCATTTCTAACCCTAAATTCAAGTCCCAAACTCAAGGCCAATCTCAAGGATTTCTTCAAGGATCTCACCTAAGCTTCAAATCTCCATTAAAGTCCTCTTTAAGAACTTCACAAAAGCTAAGGTATGTGGTGTTGAACCATTGGGTCCTTTCACCCGTGGTACCTAAACCCTCTTTTACTTAACATTGCATTACTTAAAGTTGATTTCATATGTGGGTCTTGTATATTGAGAAATTTATTGCACAGTGATTTTAGTTCATGAAAGTATGGTTGTTTTAGCATGTTTTGATCTTCAAATCATGGATATAATGTTGGATTTGATGAGGGTTTTGATATGAAAGTCTTGGGGTGTTGCAAGGTGTTGATTAAATATTTTACGACTGATTTTCCTGCATGATTTCATCTCTAAATTGCATGCTCTTTTACCCCCATTACACACCCCCAAGGTGTTTGACAAAATGTCTGGTTATGATTTTCTTGAGGACATGAACATCTAAAGCATGAGATATGATATGTTTGACTATAAGATAATGAAATGAGCTTATGTACATGATGAATACTATCTAAAGTGTTGTGGTAGACCTACCCAATTCGGGGACCTAGGTGAGGGGTTGGATGTCGTAACCACTAGGGTGATGAGTGCGATCTTCACTAACCTAGTTGAGGGGTTGAATGCTCAACCAATAGGGTGATGGGTGCGATCATCACTCTCCTTGATGAGGGGTTTATACCTCACACACTAGGGTGATAGGTGCTATTATTACCAACCCCAAGGAGTTTATACCTTGGCAATCTAGCTTAGTATCCTCCACACATATGATATTTTATATGAGCATGATTTACTTAAGCATGTTTTACTTATGCATTGATCATACAAGTCATATTGTTATATTATGCCTATTGCCTATTGTTATGCATTTTGGATTATGATGCTTATCTCTTGTTGCATTGTATCCCACATACTTAGTACATTCAAACGTACTAAGGCATAATCTTTCCTACATGATATCACTTTGTAGGGACTAGTTCCCAAGTTGATCATCCTCCTTCTCTACGTGGCTAGACAGTGCAGTTCCAGGCGTGTTAGTGAGTCCATTCCGGGGACCTCAGTTTATATTGATCTTATCTTTGTAATGAGACATCTTTCTTATGCTCTATGTTAACTATGAGGGTGCGCCTGGTAGCTTGTCTTGGCCCCCGTTATATCTATGTATTAGAGGTGTTTGTTGGACATACTATGTACTTATGATGAGCTTGACTGTTGTCACTTATTTATGATGTTTATATGAGTTCCCTTAGTCCCACTTCCCTATTATTACTCTTTACGTCTTTGTATCTTTCCGCGACCAATGATGTGTAATGGCAAGATAAGAGGCTTGTTTGCGGTTTCTTCGGGTTCCCCATTCGCCTTGTCACGTCTAGGCCCTAGGCTTGGGTCATAACATCCTTTTTCTTTTTGAGTCTCTGAAAGAAAGGAGGGGGAGATTTTAGTACAGTTTTTAACTTTTGTGGTGTCACTTTCTCATTACTTACATCATCTTTGGCGCTAGAATTTTTGGTGTCTACATCCATATTATCTATCATCTCCCTATGAACCTCATCACATCAACTGGCATCGGTGGATCAGTTGTTGCTTGTTGTTGTGTTTTATCACTCTATGCAATTCCCCTTATTCTTCGAATTCTGCACTTTGTTTCTAGGCAATGTATCTTTCTGATGCTAGTTCAACTGAGTAGATATCTTACCTAATTATTGATCTTGTTGCTTATAGAAATAGAATGATACTTGATTTTCTCTCTTATACTGGAGATGTTAGATTTCATCCCTTTCATGGTCTCATCCTGAGTGTTAGCCCTGTTCAATAGTCTATCAAACATCTCCTCAATTATTGAACTACCAACCCTAGAATAACAACTGTGTAGTGGTATATAAGGACCATTTCTACAACCATCTATGAGTTCCCAATTAATAGATTTATCCTCGCCCCTATTCCTATCCTAGTAGCCTCCTCAGTTGTTATATCTGAAAGCGTTGTCTCTATTGAAGATCTAACCTTGATTTTCTTGACCTTGGCACCAACTGTCCTGATTGGACCCTTGGGTGTTGGTCTAGAAACCCCCATCTGATTAGTGATAAAGCAAGTATCCTCATACATGGGTGCTCGTAGAGGCTAATGATTTACTGCATTCACACCTCCTGACTTTGCTTCATCAACAACCCCACATTATTACTAATCTGAGCCAACTCTTGCTTTATATTCTCGTTTATCTTTGCCTACTCAAAATTTCTCTCACCGTTCAGCTATAATAGGGAATGGATAGTCTAAATCGAGAATGGATAGTCAATAAACAAGTCTCCTATAAAAATGTTAGCGACAAGTTGGTTATTTTCATCAAAGAGTTAGTAGACGATTTCAATGAAGGCATCATGTCACGACCCAAGCCTAGGGCCTAGACGTGACATGGAGAATGGGAACCTGAATTGACCCAAAAAAAGCCTCTTGGTGTATCAATCACCCATCCTTGATCACGGAAGCAAAGTAAACAAGAACAAGCATATAATAAGGGAAAAGGGAATAAGGGAAGTCTTGACATTTATAAAGCATAAAGAGTCAAATCTCAAAGCATAGATACATAAATTGTTCCAACAATACCTCTAAACATAGATGGAGTTGGGGCCAAGACACTTTCTCCTCTCACCCTCATAATGTCAAATGTTCAATTCAAGAATTCTTAAATAGCAAGAAAGTAGATATGTCACCAAACTTGAGGACTCACCAAGCTTGTCTTTGAAGAATTTCACTAGCCTCGTGGAAGATGATCAAGAGGGGTTCTATTCCCTACATGGTGATATCATGTAGGTAAAAGTATGTGTTAGTATATTTGGATGTACTAAGTATGTAAGATTCAATGCAACAAGACATAAGCCAATATAGTCAAAATGCATAGTAATAGGCAATAGGTAAGTATAATCTCAATATAGCATGCATGATAAATGCTTGAAGTAAAATATTCTTGAAAATCTTTCAACTTTAATAGACCATAGCACATATGTTGAAAGAGACCTCAACTGACATAGAATAAGACCAAGCGAGCTACAACATGAAATACCAATGATTACCCCTCACCGGTAAAGAGGTGTTCTACTTGCCAAGGTAAACCATACTTCACCTTATGGGAGCCCGTCCCATTTCGAAGAAGTAACCTCCCTTACTAGAGCCTAGCCCACTTCAGAAAGGATTTCATGAGAAACAACACCTTACCAGAGCTCATCCCATTTCGAAAAGAATTCCAAGAGAAAGTGCACTAAATGAATCCACTAGTATAGCAAGGGTATAACATAATCCTATGTTGGCCCATACTTCAAGGAAAGAGGGAAAATCCTTCATTCATCGGCGCTAAGCCTAATCCCACGGAATACTTATTATAATTATATTTTAATAACTAGAAAAAAACATGGAATCATGACATAAGTAGTGCTTATACATACTTGACCTATAATGGTGAGCCTAAATTGAAACATGAGAATAGATCATCATCAAACATTACCCTTGCATTCACATCAAAGGCTTACAAGAGGTAAAATCTTTAATATAGGACTTAAATTCATACTTGCATAATCATAAATAGTTTTATGAATTCATAGCATACTTGATAGCCCATATTCATCATGAAGCCACTTATAAAAATATGTATTCAACTTGAGAATCCTTGACTTTACATTTTATTAAACACTTGGTGGGTGTATAATGCTTGCTCAAACTCATGAAATTCATGAGTGAAATCATGTGAGAAAACTCAATGCAAATCAACCCACCAACATATTACAAAGCCCTCATGTGAAATACCTTGAATTTCATCATAGATCATAGTTTCATAGCTCAAAACATACATAGTCTCAATAGACAAAACCAACTCTTAGTATAAGCTTGAGATAGAAAGACATGCCTTTTTAATCAACATTTCATAAAACCCAAACATATTTCATTCTTAAAATCCATAACAAAAGATACCAATATATAATACAATTTAAAGCATGTAATTTTGCATAAGATAGGAAGATTGGACACCATGGTTAAAAGGACCCAATGGTTGAAACCCACATACCTCAAATTAGGGCTTTCCTTGATGTAGATTTGAATGATAACTTGAAGCTTGAACGAAGTTCTTTGGATCCGGAATTATCATTGGACACTTGAATTTGGATGAAATATTTAGTTAAGTGTTAGAGAGAGTCTTAAGCGATATAGAGTTGAAAAATGCCTAAGTAGAGATGTTTTTATGCAAAGGTGGGCATAGAGCAAAGAACCTAAGGTCCTTAGGCCAAAACGTAAAATTAATGATGTCACAACACTACTCTGCAACAAGTTCGCGTCGCAGAGCCATCGCGGACAGGCACTGGAAGTGAAAAATTTTTAAAATCATTTTTTTGCTACAGTTACTCTAAAAATGGGTTTGTACCCATTTTCCACTCAGTTGTGCCCCCTGATCAAGAATATGAAGTTAATTTTTGAAATCACAGATGGAGTTTGAGATATAAGAAAATTACGATTATGGGCATTTTCGAGGCACATTTGCGGGGTGTTTCAATATCTCCCCCTTGAGAACATTCACTCTCCAATGTCAAAGAAACGTATATAAGAGAAGTAATCATCAAGATTTCATCCCAACAAGAATACAACAATGCACTTAAACACCATTTTCAAAATAAATCTCAACATAAATGTCAAAAATCACCGTAAACTCGTCCACATGAATACGAATTTATAGAAAATGACATAAGGGATGAAATTTAAGACTTGAAATCATATAGGGAACTTAAATTAGTACCGTAGGATTGAGTAGAGTAGAAGAGGTATGTATATCGCTTTTTCATGTCCGCCTCAGCTTCCCATGTGTCACTTTCAACTTGTTACTTTCTCCAATGATCCTTGACGGAAGCTACATCCTTGTTTCTCAACCTCTTCACTTGTCTATCTAAATTTTATACTGGAACCTCCTCATAAGTCAAATTATCTTCTGCCACACCCATAATATCAAAAGGTACAATAGCACTTGGGTCACCCATGCATTTTATCAACATAGATACATGGGAAACCAGATTAATCATATTCATATCAATGGGAAACTCCAATGCATAGGCTACCTTACCAATCCTCCTCAACATCCTATAGGGACCCACAAATCTTGGGCTCAATTTACCCTTCTTGCTAAATTGGACTACATCCTTCATGGGTGAGACTTTCAAATAGACCTAATCACCAACCTTAAATTAATGATAGCTTCTTCTCAAATTAGAATAGCACTTTTTCTACTTTGGGCTATTTTCAATCTCTCCCTAATCAACCTCACCTTCTCAAAAGCTTCCATGACCAAATCTAAACCTAGCAAAGCTATCTACAATGCCTACCATAAACAGCTTAAAAGAAGCCCTGCAAGTACTAGAGTTGTAGCTATTGTTGTAAGAAAATTCAACGAGTGGAAGATGATCATCCCAACCACTCTTAAAATCTAAAACACAAGCTCTAAGAATATCCTCAATAGTTTGGATAGTCCTCATGGCTTATCCATCCATTTGAGGGTGAAAGGTTGTGCTAAGCATATCCTTGGTACCAAGACCTCTTTGGAATGACCTCCATAAGTGAGAAGTTAATTAGGCACCATGACCTAGATTGATAGACATGGGAACCCCATGCAACCTAACCAACTCATGCATATACAACTTACAATAAATTTTGGCACCATAAGTAGTTTGACCTATAGAAAGTGAGTAGACTTTGTCATCCTATCCATAAAAACCCAAATAGAATCAAAATGCTTCCTAGTATTAGGCAACCCAACCACAAAATCCATGTTGATTTCCTCCCATTTCCAAGTAAAAATATCTACATCTTGGGCTAGGCCACCCGGCCTTTGATGTTTATCTTTAACTTATTTGCAATTGTGACATCTGGAAATGAACTTGGCAATGTCTCTCTTTATACCACCGCACCAATACACTTCCCTCAAATTTGTATACATCTTTGTAGAACCGGGATGAATAAAATAGGAAGAATTTTGAGCATCATCTAAAATCTTCTTTCTCAAGATATCAATACTAGGCATATATAATCTACCTTTTTAGCTAAGGGCAATATCTCCCCTGAAACGACCCCAAAAAAAAAGTGCTCGAAAACGTGTCTCGGAAGTGCCTAGAATCTTTTTTTCTGTCTATTTAAAAATTTGTTTACTATTTTGAAAGTTTGACTTCATATTCTTGTCTATGGGGTCAAATTTTGTAGGAAACGGGTCTAACCTGAATTTTAGAGCAACCCTATCAAAATCCAAAAATCGCAAAATTCGCTATGTAGGAGGGTTCATTTTGATGGGGCATATCTCTTAGCACACAAAGAACTGGGTGGCCCATGACCTACCCACTGAAAACATTTTAAATTATATTTGTAACATACTTTGCTTCATCTTATTCCAAGTTTATATGATGGATTTATGTAAATTTTTGTAAAACTCGCCCAGGCAAAAACTACAATTTCCAGTGAGCAGTCCGTTTTGATCCTATTTTCTCTTGACTTGGTTCTAAAACTTTTAAGCCTTAGACCTAACGGTTCACATACTTGAAAATACATATACTTAGCCTTATTTCACCCTCATATCATCCTAAACATTCCCCAAAACTCACTCAGACATTTAGACTCATATTTCACCCTAAATTAAAGTCCCTACCTCAAGACCAATTTTAAGGATTTATTCAAGGATTTCACTCCATCTTCAAGCCTCCATTCAAGTCTTCATCAAGAACCTCTCCAAAGATAAGGTATGTGGTGTTGAACCATTGGGTTCTTCCACCCATGGTGCCTAAACTCTCTTTTAACTAATATTGCATGATTTAAAGTCGATTTTATATGTGGGTCTTGTATATTGAAAATTTTACTGCACAGTGATTTTAGTTCATGAAAGTGTGGTAGTTTTAGCATGTTTTGAGCTTCGAATCATAGATCTAATGTTGGAATTGATGAGGGGTTTTGATGAGAATATCTTGGGGATGTTGCAAGTTGTTGATTAAAGGTTTTATCACTGATTTTCGTGCTTGATTCCATCTCTAAATTGCATGCTCTTTTACCCTAGTACACACCCCGAAGGTGTTTGATAAAATGTCCAATTATTTGTTCTTAATAAATTGAAGGGCCAAAGCAAGAGATATAATATGAATGATTTTATGATAATGAAATGAGCTTATACACATGATTATTCCTATATGAGGTATTGCATTGGAGCTTCTGATGAATCTTATTTAAAGTGCTGCAATAGTCCATGCCCAATCTGAGGGGGTAAGAGCTTGGGTAACCATGTAATGGATTTATACCTCGCCACCTACAATGATTGGGTGTGAGCAACATCAACAATGTGAGGGGTTTATACTTCACCACCTAGCATGATTGGGGAGTGACCAACATCAACCATACGAGGGAGTTATACCTCACCACCTAGGATTATTGGGGTGTGACCATCATCAACCAACCAAGGTTGGAAAACTAGCTTGGTATCTTCATTATATATGATATCTTATATGAGCATGATTTACTTAAGCATGTTTTACTTATGCGTTGATCATATATGTCATATTGCAATAATATGTCTATTGCCTATCATTATGCATTTTGGATTATGATGCATATCTATTGTTGCATTGCATCCCACATAATTAGTACATTCAAATGTACTAATGCATACTCTTGCCTGCATGATATCACCATGTAGGGACGGGAGATCCTATTGAGTCTTCTTGTGGCTAGATAGACTGATCAAGTTAGCCTTTAGTGAGTCCTCCATTTTGGGGATAAGGACTATTCTCTCACAATATGTATTAAGATTCGCTTTACTTTATCATTTACTTATGACTATGAGGGTGAACTCGATTCTATGTCTTGGCCCCCGCCATTATCTATATAGTAGAGGTGTTGTTGGACAAAGTTATGTATTTACGCCATGAGTTGATTCTGTTATCTCATGACTCTATGTTATGACAAGTTCTCCATTAGTCCCCTTTTCCCTAATTTCATTCTTCAAATTTCATTTAATTATTCCGCGACAAAGGATGTGTAATGATATGGTATGAGTCTTATTTGCGATTCCTTCAAGTTCTCCATTCGCCTGTCACGTCTAGTCCCTAAGCTTGGGTCGTTAAAAATATGGTATCGGAGTACTAGGTTGTTAGATCCTCGATTTCCAACATACTGCGTCAATTAGAGTCTTATTTATGGTTATGTTGTGTAACATAACTATGAGTAGGAGGCTATGAGATATTTTAGGAAATGTTTCCCTTCTTCATGGTCTAGATCATGCTATAGAAGTGAGATAGGGCTTTCCCCTCTAACGAATGTTCTTTGCTCTTTTATTTGATCATGCCGCTTCAAAGAGGAAGGTAAGTTGAAGGTTTTGATTTTGATGGATTCGAGTTTCACTATTTCTTCTCTCTTTTTTTAGTTGATGGTGGGGCTTCTTGTGTGTCCTGAGTTGTGATGTAAAGCTTTGGTGTTTATCGCTTGGTTGGGTGTATTTTTGCTAGAAAGTTCATAGATGTTGATCCGGGTTTGTATTGCATTAGGTCTTTCTTTGTGGCTTGTTGGAGTTGGCGTAGTGGACTTTGATGTCATACTAGGGATGGAATAGTTGCATGCATGTTGTACCTTTATGGATTGTAGGACTCATAGAGTTAGATCTCGAATCCCTAATGAGCCCGTCTTTGAGGGGGAGGTTGTTAAGCGATAGCAAGGGAGGTAGATCCATTTCATGTCTTAAGGTACAATTAGTCTTTAAGGGGTTGCATGTATCATCTTGTGAGAATTAGTGGTGTTAAACCTAAGTTGTTTTGTTTGTAGAATTGTTGGTGGTGGTAGATGAGGCCTTGAATGCCCCTTTCCGATATTTTGAATTTGGGGTAGTGTCTTTTGGTTTGACCAATACGTCGGTTATGCCTATAAGTCTCATGAGTAAGATCTTTAGTCCCTACTCTAATAGGTTTATGGTGGTTTTGGTGATGATAATGTGATTCATTCCTTAATGAGGTAATGCATGTGAATCATTTGAGAGTAGTACTACAAGTTTAAGGAAAAAGGTTGGGTGCTAGTAGGTGAGATGGGAATTTTGGTGGTAAGAGATTGCCTCCTGGGATGTATGGTGCCGAGTGATGGTATTAAGGTGGACCTTAGAAAGACAAAGGTGATTAGAGATTAGCCTAGACCTTTGACCTCACTGGATATTAGGAGCCTCTTGGGTTTAGTGGGCTATTGCCGGAGGTTGTGAGTAGGGTGATTTTAGGTCCGGGGGTTGGTCTTTCTTGTGTTATTCCTTGTTGCTAGTAGGATTAATGTGTATGTGGATTGATCCTTGATCTCTTCCGATCGAGGAGACCCAAAATTTATTTTCAAGAAAACCTACATGGATTTCACTTATTTTAATTTTTGATTGGAATATTATGATTCCTAAAATTCTATTGATGCATGGGTAGTGTTTATTTGATGATTTTAATTTGATTTAAACCATTATATGAGGACTTACCTTGGGTTTGTGGAGTTATAAGTATGCATGTTTCCCTTTTGAAATCATTTATGCATGAGAGATTACACTATGGATTTAAAATATTGAATTAATTATGTTTTCACTTCACCTTCATACTATAAATGTTGATTTTAAATGGAGTCTTAATTACCCATGTCATTACCTCATTGTTCATAGCATATGTATTCATATGCATGGATTATTCTGAAAACTTGTGTTATGGGTAAGCCCAATTTCATTTTATGGTATGATTTTGATAAAAGGTTGGTTATAACAATATTGTGATCACATATATGTTTTTAATTTTGGCTCTTTAAGCATTTTGGATGCTTGCACCATTTTATATATGAATGGGTCATTCCTATGCATGAGTACTGTGACTATGAAATTATGATTTTGCTATTTGAGCCTAAGTATTAATTGTTATGAATAGTGTTTCGCTTTTTTAGCCCAAATGTGCATTGAAATGATTTGGAAAATAATTGTTGCCTATTTGAGAATATGTACATGCATATTATAAGTATTCTTGTGGGTGAGGGTCTTGGGTTAGTTTGAGCTACTTTCATGGCATGTTTCTAATGAGTGTAGAACCCATAAGGTTGTAATATGATAGGTAAGGATGGTCGATATATTTAGTCAAGTACGATGAGTTAGTCACTTCTCTATGATTGATCTTTGGTTCAGGTTTCGTCCCCAAGTGAGGATGAAGGTAGGTGATATCCCCAGGTGTCTTTTCAGATTAGGAGTGATCATTATTAGTATTGATGGATTTTATTGGTTGACTTATGCACCGGTAATGATTGTGGGTTTCTTGAATAGGGTCTTAAAACCCTACCTTGCCATGTTTGTGGTTATTTCTAGTAACGAAGTATTGATTTGTTTAGAGCTTGTGAATCATTTGGGGGCAGTGTTGCAAGTCTTGGAGGATGAGAGGTTGTTTGCTAAATGTGGTAAGTGTGCATTGTGGGTAGCAAGAAGGTGGTCATATGTCTTTAAGAATTATGATGTGAGTGTACATTAGTTCCGGTAAGGCTAGTGTTGCGTTTGGCACTTTATGTAGCCTGATATTTGTTGTTGATGGTGGCAAGGAGGAGACTAGTAGAGTCCATTGGTCAGCTAGATAGGAAGTTAGGTTGAAGGAAGTTGAGAATGGTAGTATAGGGTTCTTGATGGTTCCAAATCTTCATGGGATAAGAGGACTAAATTAGGCAAGCCCTTGAGTCCATCTTATTAGAGTTGGAAGTCTTGGGTGACAAAATGATAAAGTGGAGGTTGTCTCCCAAGGGGGAGATAGTGGTTATGGTACCAAGTGAGCTAGGTGTATTTAAGATTGACAATTGAGTTGAGGATTGTGAGTCCTTATAGAGTGTAGAGGGAGGTTGGTAAAGTTTTCTAAGTTTGGGGATTGCCTTTAGGTGTAGATATGGTTAATCCGATTTGTCATGCTTCTAGGTGGATGTGATATGTTGGTGACTTTGGTGTTATAGGATACTTTGAGGTTGTGGGTCTTAAGGAGGGTAATTTGACTTAAGAGAAGGTCCTGGTGGAGGTGTTGGATGGATGAGTGGAGAAGTGGATTGATAATAATGTAGTGATATTCAAGGCCCTTTGGGAAGAGTCGTCTATTCCTATGTGTCTCTTGGGGAGCCGAAGAGGGCATGGAGGAGAAATATCCCTATCTCTTTCATCCTATTCAAGTTTATGATAACACGTCAAGTCTTTTTATGATTTCAAGTCTTGCATTTCAGCCCCATGCCATTCATATGAATTCATGTTCAAGTTGGTAAATTTATGATGATATTACACTTATGTTGACATTTTGAAAATGGTGTTTTAAATGTAATGTTGCATTCATATTGGGGATGATTTTTTCATGATTATTCTTTTCTTATATGTCTCTTCTACATTTGTGGATGAATACTCCTAAGGGGGAGATACTGCAATGACCCCCCCCCCCCAAAAAAAGTGCTCGAAAACATGTCTCGAAAGTGCCCGGAATCTTGTTTTCCATATATCTAAAAGTCTGTTTGTTATTTTGAAATTCCAACTTCATATTCTTGTTGAGGTGGTCAAATTGAGTGGGAAATGTGTCTAAACCGAATTTTAGAGCAACTGTATCAAAATACAAAAATTACAAAGTAAGCTATTTAGGAGGGTCCACTTTGAAGGGGCATATCTCTTAGCACACATAGAATTGGGTGTCCCACAACCTAAAAACTGAATTCCCTATGAATTATCTTTCCAATGCACTTGTTTTACCTCATTCCATGTTTTGATGAAGGATTTATGTAATTTTCGTAAAACTCGCCCGTGCAGAAAATGCAATTTCCAGTGAGCAGTCCGTTTTGGTCCTATTTTCTCTTGACATCGGTCAAAGACTTTTAAGACTTGGGCATAAGGGTTCCCACACTTGAAAATACTTATAGTTATCCTTATATATCATCCTAAACATTCCCCAAAACCCACTCAAACATTTAGACTCATATTTCACCCTAAATTCAAATCCCAAACTCAAGACCAATCTTAAGTATTTCTTCAAGGATTTCACTCATGCTTCAAGCCTCCATTAAAGTCTTATTCAAGAACCTCTCCAAAGCTAAGGTATATGGTGTTGAACCATTAGATCCTTCCACCCATGGTGCCTAAACACTCTTTTAATTAATATTGCATGATTTAAAGTTGATTTTACATGTGGGTCTTGTATATTGAGAAATTTACTGCACAGTGATTTTAGTTCATAAAAGTGTGGTTGTTTTAGCATGTTTTGAGCTTCAAATCATGGATCTAATGTTGGTACTGATAAGGGGTTTTGATGTGAATGTCTTGGGGGTGTTGGAAGGACTTGATGAAAAGTTTTACCACTAATTTTCCTGGATGATTTCATCTCTAAATTGCATGCTCTTTTACCCCCATTACACACCCCCAAGGTGTCTGATAAAATGTCTAGTTATGTTTTCTTGAGAAATTGAAGGTCCAAAGCATGAGATATGATATGAATGATGTTATGATAATGAAATGAGCTTATGTACATGATTATTCCTACATGAGGTATTACATTTGAGCTTATGATGAATCTTATATAAAGTGTTGCACTAGACTGTGCCCAATCCAGGGGGATAAGAGCCCGGGCAACCATGTGAAAGGTTTATACCTTGCTACCTTGGATGATTGGGGAGTGACCATTATCAACCATGTGAGGGATTTATACCTCTCCACCTAGGATGATTGGGGTGTGACCAATATCAACCATGTAAGGGATTTATACTTCACCACCTAGGATGATTGGGCGTGACCAACATCAACCATGTTAGGGGTTTATACTTCACCACCTAGGATGATTGGGGTGTGACCAACATCAACCATGTGAGAGGATTATACTTAACCACCTAGGATGATTGGGGTGTGACCATCATCAACCAACCAACGTTGGAAAGCTAGCTTTGTCTCTCTTTACATATGATATCTTATATGAGCATGCTTTACTTAAGTATGTTTTACTTATTTATTGGTTATACATGTCGTGTTGCTATATTATGTATATTGCCTATTGTTATGCATTTTGAATTATGATGTCTATCTATTGTTGCATTGCATCCCACACACTTAGTACATTCGAACATACTAATGCATATTCTTGCCTACATGATATCACCATGTAGGAATGGGAGCTCCTACTGAGTCTTCTTAGGGCTAGATGGATTGTTCAGGTTAGCCTTTGGAGAGTCCTCCATTCCGGGGACAAGTACTATTCTCTCACACTATGTAGTAAGATTCTCTTTACTTTATCATTTACTTATGACTATGAGGGTGTGCCTGGTTGTATATCTTGTCCTTTGCCATTATCTATGTAGTAGAGGTGTTGTTCGACAAAGCTATGTATTTATGCCATGAGTTGATTCTATTATATCTTGACTCTATGTTATGGAAAGTTCTCCCTTAGTCCCCTTTTTCCCTTATTTCTATTTTTAAAATGTCATTTAATTGTTTCGCGACCAAGGATGTGTAATGATATGGTATGAGGCTTGTTTGGGGTTCCTTCAAATTCCCCATTCGCCGTTCACATCTAGGCCCTAGTCTTGGGTCGTGACATCCCCCTCAGGAGAAAGCCTCCAGTTTAGCATCTCTCCCCAATGCCTTCAACTCTAGCAAGGTGGGGTCAAGTTCTTGTTTTTCCTTTACCTCCTTAATTAACGAAGACTTAGAATCATCAAAAACTACTACACCATCATTATCAACTTCTTCCAACCTAACCACCAATCTAGCCAATTGGTGGACCTCTCTAGCCACCTCTTTGCCACCATCATTAACATCATCTAGGCTATCCATAGGCACCCTACGTAGAGAAATGGCCATAACATTAGCTTTGTCGAGGTGATAATGCACACTCATATCATAATCTTTAAGGAGCTCTAGCCACCTTATTTGTCTCAAGTTAAGATCTTTTTGGGTGAATACATATTGGAGACTGAACCCCATAAAAGTAGTGACACAAAATTGTCAAAGCAAGTACCACGTCCACCAATTTAGGATCGTGGGTGGGATATTCTATTCATGCGCCTTAAATTGTCTAGATGCATATGCTATCACCTTACCATTTTTCATCAAAACACAACCCAAACCAGTTCTTGAGGCATCACAATACACAACAAGACCTTCCAACCCTTCTGGTATAGTCAAGATAGGAGCTGAGAAAAGCTTATATTTCAAAGTTTAGAAACTCTTCTCACATTCATCGGTCCAGAAAAATTTTGCCTTCTTATGAGTCAACTTAGTCATATGAGAAGCAATAGAAGAGAACCTATTCACAAACCTCCGGTAATAACCCGCCGAAACAACGAGACATCTAATGTTCGATGGAGTCAAAGGTCTAGGATAATTTCTAATCACCGCCATCTTCTTAGAATCCACCTTAATTCCATCACCCAACACCACGTACCGTAGAAAAGCAACCGCTTTCAACAAAAACTCACATTTTTCATATTTAGCATACAACATCTCCTCCCTCAAGATTGGCAATACCACCCTTAAGTGGTCCACATGCTCCTCCTTACTATGGGAATAGATTAAGATATCATCAATAAAAACAACGATAATTAAGTCAAGGTAGGGTTTAAAGACCCTATTCATAAGATCTGTGAATATAGTCAGTGCATTAGTCAACCCGAAGGACATAACCACAAACTCAAAGTGCTCATACCTAGTCCAGAAAGTCATCTTCGGAATGTCACACTCCCTCACTTTCACTTCGTGATGCCCGGACCGAAGATCCATCTTACAGAAGTGACTAGACCCTTGAAGTTGATCATAAAAGTCATCAATCCTTGGTAGATGGTACTTATTCTTGATGGTGACTCAATTAAGTTATCAGTAATCAATGCACATTCTAAGAGAACTATCTTTCTTATTCACAAACAACACTGGTGCACCTCAAGGTCAATGACTATGCCTTATAAAACCCTTTTCCAATAAATACATTAATTGCTCTTTCACCTCCTTCAACTCTATCGGGGCCATATGGTAAGGGGGAATAGAAATGGGTTGAGTATCGGGAAGGAGATCTATACCAAAATCTATTTCCATCTTGGGAGGAACACCAGGAAGCTCATCGGACAAGACATGAACGAACTCATTAACCACCAGAATCGACTCTATAGAAAAGGATCTTGGACTCAACATCCCTAGCCCTTACAAGATAATAGAGACACATCTTAGAAATCAACTTTTGGGCTTTAATGTAAGAAATGAATCTACCCGTAACCACCACATCCCAACTTTGCCACTCAAGGACAGGATCATTAGGGAATTGGCATTTGACCCTATGGGTTCTACAATCAATAGAAGCATAATGTGCATACAATGAACCCATCCCAAGAATAACATTAAAATATACCATATCAAATCCAACAAAATCACAAGGCAAGATTTTATGCAATATGAATACGGGACAATTTCTATAGACTCTTTTAGAAAATATAGGCTCAACAATATGGTTAGACACTTAATAGGGTTCACACAATAATTCGGGGCTAACATGAATCTTTTCGCAATAATAAATGAAAAAGTGTCACCTAGGTCCATCAAAGCATATACATCATTATCAAAAACCTTTAACATACCTATAACAACATCGGGCGCCTCATTCACTCTCCTTTGAAGAGCATAGAACCTATTTTTCCTTAGTGCACCCCCTTGTGGGCCTCCTCTTCCCCCTTTGACCCGCATTTGCACCTTGGCCTTATGGATGACCATTTCCACCCTTGGGTTGAGCATGAGGACAATCAATAACCTTGTGGCCAACTTCACCACAACCAAAGAAAGCATTTGAATTTCTCAAACAAGGACCACTATGATTCTTTTCACAAGCTGGACATCTAGGCTTTACCAGCCCTCCATTACCTCCTTAGAACCTTTCATTAGGCACCCTGTTGTTGGCAAACCTCTTGTTGGAAGCATTGGATGATCCTTGGACTTAGAAGTTTTGGCCTTGAGGAAACCGACCACCTTTAGGACCTTGGAATCCACCTTCAAAATGGGCTCTCTTGGCTTCACCAACCCTTATATTTCTAAGCTTTTGCCTTTCCAATTGTTCGACATATGCCATGAGGAAGGACAAATCTTTGTCACCTATAAGTATGGCGATTCGACACACTTTATTCACCAAGTCAGATACACCCAAAACAAATTTGTTCATCCTTGACCTTGGCTCGACAACCAAGTGAGGAGTATACTTAGAGAGTTGGTTGATCTTAAGTGAATACTACTTCACATTCATAGACCCTTTGCTTTAGATTCATTAATTCCATCATTTTCATCTCCCTAAGCTCAACAAGGAAAAACCAGTTGAGAAATGCCACTTTGAACTCTTCTCAAGGGATAACATCACTATTACCCTTCTCCATCTTCCATTAAGTGAACAATATTTGAGCCACCCCTTGGAGTTAGTAGGCTGCCTACTCCGCTTTCTCCTCTATGTTAACCCCTATAATGGACAACACCTTATAAACCTCATTAATGAATTCTCGTGGATCCTCATCCACCTTGGACCCATGGAACTCCAATAGGTTCATCCTAGTAAAATACATCACCCTTGAGGCCAGAGTAGGAGCATGAGGGGCTTAGGTACCCTCATTAATTTGATTAGTCATGGCATGGGCCAACATGGTAATAGCATCCCGAAACTCTTCATGGGCCATTCCCCCATCTTGAGGAGTTGTAGGAGCGGGAAGGGTCAGTTTCTCGTCAGGAGTATGGTTTCTTCTTCCTCTTGGGTTAGGCATGATCTAGAATAGTAAAGAACATTTGTTAAGGAAAAGTCTTACCTTAACTTCTATAGCATGACATAGATTACGAAGAAGGGAAATATTTCCTAAAACGCCCCATAATCTCTTGCTCATAGTTGTGGTGCACTTGACAACCATGTTGGATTTCGAGGACTATTAACAACCTAGTTCTCTAATACAAAGTTTGTCATAACCTAAGCCTAGGGCCTAGACATGACACAGTGAATAGGAACTCGAAGTGACCCAAACAAGCCTCTTGGCATATGAATTACACATCCTTGGTTGTGGAAGCAAAGTAAACAACAACAAACATATAACAAGGTAAAAAGGGACTGAGGGAAGTCTTGAAATTGATAAAGTATAAAGAGTCAAATCTCAAAGCATAGATACATCAATTGTTCAAACAATACCTCTAATCATAGATTAGAGAGGGGGCAAAACGCTTTCTGCGCTCACCCTCATAAAGTTAAATGTTTAATTAAAGAAGTCTTAAATAGCAAGAAAGTAGATAGTGTCCCCGAACTTGAGGACTCACCAAGCTTGTCTTTGAAAAATCTCACTAGCCTCGTGGAGGATGATCAAGAGGGGCTCCGCTCCCTACATGGTGATATTATGTAGGTAAAAGTATGTGTTAGTACGTTTAGATGTACTAGTATGTAAGATGTAATGCAACAAGACATAAGCCAATATAGTCAAAATACATTGTAATATGGAAAAGATAAGGATAATCTCAATATGGCATACATGATCAATGCTTGAAGTAAAATATGCCTGTTAATTATTCAACTTGCACAGATCACAACCGTCATGGTATAAGACCAAGCAAGCTACAACTTGGAATACCAAGGACTACCCCTCACCGGTAAACAGGTTGCCAAGGTAAACCATACTTCACCTTCCGGGAGACCATCCTATTTTGGAGAAGTAACCTTTCCTACGGGAGCCCATCCCATTTCAGAAAAGATTTCATATGAAACTTCACCTTATGGGAGCCCGTCCCATTTCGAAAAGAATTCCAAGAGAAAGTGCACTAAATGGATCCACTAGTATAGTAACGATATAACATAATCCTATGTTGGCCCATAGTTCAAGGAAAGAGAGAAAACCCTCCATCCATCGGTGCTTAGAGCAAACCCTCCATCCATCGGTGCTTAGAGCAAAACCTCCATCCATTGGTGCTAAGCCTAATCCCATGGAATACTTATAATAATCATACTTTAATAACTTGCAGTAAATATGGATTCATGACATGAGTAGCTCTTAAATATACTTGACCTCTAATGGTGAGCCTAACTTGAAACATGAGAATAGATCATCATCAAACATAACCCTTGTATTAACATCAAGGGCTCACAAGAGGTAAAATGTTTAAAATAAGGCTTAACTCATACTTGCATAATCATAGATAGCTTTATGAATTCAGATGTAGCACACCTGATAGCCCATATTCATCATGAAGTCACTAGACTTATAAAAACATGTGCATAGCTTGAGAATCATTGACTTGATATTATGTCAAACACTTGGTGGATGCGTAATGCTTGTTCAACATCATGCACTTCGATAGTGAAATCATGTGAGAAAACTCAATAAAAATCAACCAACAAAAATATAACAAAACCCTCATGTGAAATATCTTGAATTCCATCATCAAATCTCATAATAGATCATTGTTTCATAGCTCAAAATATTCATAGACTCAATAGACAAAATCAACTCTTAGTACAATCTTGAGAGAGATAGACATGCATTTTTAATCAACATTTCCTTAAACCCCAGAATATTTCATACTTATAATCCATAATAATAGATAATCATAGAAAATAAAACTTGAAAACATGTAATTTTTCTTATGATAAGAAGATTGGGCACTATGGGTGAAAGGACCCAATGGTTGAAACCCACATACCTCAAATTGGACCTTTTCTTGATGTAGATTTGAATGAGAACTTGAGCTTGAATGAAGTTCTTGAGTTCTAGAATTAAGCTTGGGACACTTGAATATGGATGAAATATTTGGCTGAGTGTTAGAGAGGGTTTGAGAGAGTCTTGAGTGATATAGAGTTGAAAAATAGCTAGGATAGAAGTTTTTACGCATAGGTGGACATGGGACCAAGAACCTATGGCCCTTAGGCCGAAACACAAAATTAAGGAAGTCACAACACTACTCTGTAACAAGTTGTGTGTTCCTAGTGTGGATGACTTGAAAGAGAAGATTCTTGATGAGGATCATAATTCTTCCATCTCTATTCACCCTGGTTCTACCAAGATGTATGGAGATCTTAGGAAAGTGTTTTGGTGGGGTGGCATGAAGAGAGACATTGATAAGTTTGTATTCGGCTACCATAATTGCCAACAAGTCAAGGCCGAATATCAAAGGCTGGGTGGCCTTGCCCAAGATATAAAGATTACTACTAGAAAGTGGCAGGATTTTAAATGGATTTTACTGTCGGGTTTCCTAAGACTAGAAGAGATTTTGACTCCATTTGGGTTGTGGTTGATAGAATGACAAAGTCAACTCATTCCCTATAGTGAAAAGTACTTATAGTGCCAAAGAGTATCTTAAGTTGTACATTCATGAATCTGTTAGATTGGATGGGGTCTCCTTGTCTTTTATATAGGATTGTGATGCTCAATTTACTTCTCATTGTTGGAGGTCCTTCCAAAGAGGTCTTGGTACCAAGGTAGAGCTTAGTACGGCGTTTCACCCTCAAACAAATGGCCAAGCCAAAAGAACTATCCAAACTCTTTAGGATATGCTTAGAGCTTATGTTTTGGAGTTGAAGGATAGTTAGAATGATCATCTTCCACTCATTAAGTTTTCTTGCAACAATAGTTATCATTCAAGCATTAGTATGGTTCCTTTTTTAGGCTCTTTATGGTAGGCGTTGTAGGTCCCCGGTCGGATGGTTTGAGTTAGGGGAAATGGCTTTGTTAGGCCTATATTTGGTTATGGAGTCTATAGATAAGGTGAGGTTAATAAGGAAAAGCCTGAAAACAACCTAAAGTCGACAAAAGTCCTATGTCGATGTGAGTAGAAGGGAGCTTGAATTTAAAGTTGGTAATTGGGTACATCTGAGGGTATCACCCACGAAAGGAGTGGTTTATTTTGGTTAAAAGGGTAAGTTATGTCCAAGATATATTTGTCCTTATAGAGTGTTGAGGAGGATTGGTAAGGTATCCTATGATTTGGAGTTACCGATTAATAAGAATATGGTTCATTCAGTCTTCCACGTGTCTACGTTGAGGAAGTGTGTGGTTGACCCTACTGTTATTATGCCCCAAGATGTTGTGGGTGTTGTTGAAGATAATTTGACTTATGAAGAGGTTCCTATAGAAATTTTTTATAGACAAGTGAGGAGATTGAGGAACAAGAATGTAGCTTCCGTTAAGGTCCTTTGGAGGAACCAACAAGTTGAAAGTGCCAAATGGGAAGATAAGGAGTACATGCAAAAGCGATATCCCTATCTCTTCAATTCTAATCAATCCAAAGTTACTGATTCAAGTCCCCTATGTGATTATAAGTCTTACGTATCATCCCCTATGTCATTTGCATGCATTCATTTTTATGTTGACAAGTTCATGGTGATTTTGACACTTATGTTGAGATTTTTTAAAATGGTGTTTAAGTGCATTATTGCATTCTCATTGGTGCTGATTTCTTTATGATTACTCCTCTTATGTACTCTTCTTTGACATTCGGGGATGAATGTTCCTAAGAGGGAGATATTGAAATGCTCCAAAAAGTACCCGAAAATGTATTTTAGAAATGCTTGTAATCATAATTTCCTTATATCTCAAAATCCGTGTGAGATATCAAAAATTAGACTTCATATTCTTGACCAGGAGGCAAAATTGAGTGGTAAATGGGTCTAACCATAATATTAAAGCAACCGTAGGAAATTTAAGTGGGGGAGCACGTTCTCTCCACGATGTGGAGCCATCTTGGAGTAGTATAGTTTGTTGCCAGTTTTTTAGTTTTTGCCTAAGGCCTTGGGATCTTTGGCCTAAGCCTTCGTATGCATAAAAACACCTATAGTTAGTCATTTTTAACCCCATATCATTCAAGACATTCCCGAAAATGCTCCCTAACACTTAGGCAAATATTTCACCTAAAATCAAGTGTCCCAAACTCATTCCAAATCTCAAGAAATTCAATAAAGCTTCAAGTTGTCATTCAGATCTTCATCAAGGAAATCTCCAAAGTTAAGGTATGTGGGTTTCAACCACTGGTTCCTTTCACCAATGGTTCCCAACCTTCCTTTTTATGTAAATTCCATGTTATCAAGTTGATTTATCTATGGATACTTCTTACTATGAAATTGATTATAAATTATGTTGGGGTTTCATGAAATATGGACTATTTAAGCATGTTTTGGGCTATGAATTTATGTTCTATAATGAGATTTGATGAGGGGTTTTATTACATCTTGCAAAAAGGTGTTACTAAGTGTTGGTGGGTTTATTTACTTCAAGTTTTTTCACATGATTTCACTCTTTAATTGCATGATTTTGAACTAGCATTACACACCCACCAAGTATTTGATAAAATGTCCGGTTATCAATTCTTGAGTTATTGAAGGTCTATTGCAAGGCTTATGAATAAAGTGACTTTATGATCATAAAAGGAATTATATATATGTTGATTTCTTCAAAAGTATCTATAGTGTTGCAAGTGACCATACCTTGTTGAGGGGGCGCTATGCCTCAATCACCTTGTCGGGGGGTGCTAGGCCCGTACTACACGTTGAGGGGTATATTCTTTGACCACCTTGTTGTGGGGTACTAGGCCCGTACTACCATATTGACGAGTATATACCTTGACCACCTTGTCAGGGAGTGTTAGGCCTGTAGTACCAATTTAGGGGTAGATACCTCAATCACCTTCCAAGGGGGTGCTAGGCCTTGGATTCCAAGTACTAAAGATGCTTGGTCTATGAAGATGGTCTCTTCCTATACATGTATTATGTTTAATTTAAGCATGTTTTACTTCAAGCAATGATCATGCATGCCACGTTGCTAATATACTATCTCTTGCTTATGTATATGCATTTTGATTATGTTGCCTATCTTTTCTTGCATTTCATCTTACATACTTAGTACATTCAAATGTACTAACACATACTCTATGCCTACATGATGTTACCATGTATGAACCGTAGCCCCTCGTGATCATACTCCCTGTTCCTAGTTGGTCAACTTGAAGAATAGCTATTGGTGAGTCCTCAAGTTTAGGAACGCTAGCTTTACCCTCCTACTTGCTCTATCTCTTTGTGTTGAACTTTGATACTAAAAGGGTGAGCCCGGAAAGTTGTCTTGGCCCCCATCCAATCTATTATAGAGGTGTTGTTGGACAAGTTATATAATTATGCTTTGAGCTTTATCTTTTATGATTTATGCTATTAAAGACTTCCCTTAGTCCCTTTATCCCTATTTCTACTATCTTGTTGTTTTTAATTGCTTCCACAACCAAAAAGATATGTAAATGATATGATAAAAGGCTTGTTTGGAGTCCCTTTGGGTCCTTATTCACAGTGTAATGTCTAGGCCCTAGGCTTGGTTCGTAACATTTTGAATCTCTCCCTAATCAACCTCACCTTCTCAAAGGCTTCCATAACCAAATCCAGACCTAACAAAGCCATCTCCCCAACCTCAAACCACCCAACTGGGGACCTACAACGCGTACCATAAAGAGCCTCAAAAGTAGCCATACCAATGTTTTAATGGTAGCTATTGTCATAAGAAAACTAAATGAGTGGAAGATGTTCATCCCAACTACCATTAAAATCCAAAACACACGCTCTAAGTATATCTTCAAGAGTTTGGATAGGTCTTTCGGCTTGGCCATCCATTTGAGGGTGAGAGGTCATGCTAAGCTTTACCATGGTACCAAAACCTCTTTTGAAAGACCTCCAAAAGTGAGAAGTGAATTGAGCGCCATGATTTGAAATGATAGACAAGGGAACCCCATGCAATCTAACCAACTCATTAATGTATGATTGGCATGATCTTTGGCACCATAAGTAGTTTTGACTGGTAAGAACTGTGCTAACTTAGTCATTCTATCCACAACAACCCAAATAGCATCAAAATGCATTCTAGTTTAACGCCACCCAACCACAAAATCCATGTTGATTTCCTCTAACTTCCAAGTAGGAATCTCTGTATCGTGGACTGGGCCACCCAGCCTTTGATGTTGGGCTTTCACTTGTTGGCAATTGTGACACCCGGATACAAACTTAGTAATATCTCTCTTCATACCACCCTACCAAAACACCTCCCTTATATCTCTATACATCTTTGTAGAATCCGGGTGAATAGAATAGGACGAATTATAAGCTTTATCTAAAATATCCTTTCTCAAGTCATCATCACTATGCATACACAATCTACCTTGGTACCTAAGGACACCATCTCCCTCTAGGGAGAAAACCTCCACTTTACTATCTCTCACCAAGGCGTTCAACTCTAGCAAGGCGGGGTTAACATATTAATTCACTTTTACCTCCTCAATCAAATAAGACATAGAATCATCAACAGCAACTACACCACCATTATAAACTTTTTCCAACCTAAACCAATTGAAATGACCCTAAAAAGTGCCTGAAAAGGTGCATCAGAATGCCCAAAATTTTAAATTCCATATATCTTAAAATCCATATGCTATATTGAAAATATGACTTCATATTCTTGTTCAGGGGGTCAAAATTAGGGGAAAAAGGGTCTAACCCTAATTTCAGAGTGAAATATTAGTAATTTTGAATTTTTAGTGCGACTTCGAGTGAGTGTACAAAAATGTGCCTGTTTTTTTTAGTTTGGTCCAAGACTTTTAAGTCTTGGGCCTAAGTTTTCCCAAGCATATTTTTACCTATGCTTAGTCATATTTCACCCTCATATCATCCTGAACATTTTTCAATACTCACTCAAACACTTAGCCATATTTTTCACTCAAAAATTCAAGTCTCAAATCCTCATCCAGAACTAAGGATTTCCTTCAAGGTTCTTCTTCAAGCTTCAAGTCTCATATCCAATCTTCACTAATTTCATCCCCAAGATAAGATATGTGGGTTTTAGCCAGTAGATCCTTCCAGCCATGGTGGAATAATCTCCTTTTTACTCAATCTGCATGATTTAAAGTTGATTTTACAAATGAGTTTACTAGTACGAAAATGCCTATGAACTATGTTAAAACTATATGAAGTTGTGACTGGTTTGATATGTTTTGAGCTACAAATCTTAGATATATTATCAGATTAAATGAGGGTTTTGATGTATATTACTTATTGATGGTCTTACAATAGATTTTCTTGCATGTTTTCATCTCTATATTTCATGATTTAATACTAGCATTACACACCCTCTAAGTGTTTGGTAAAATATCCAGATGTGATTTCTTAAGGAATTGAAGTTCCAAAGCATGAAATATGATATGACTGATATTATGATGATGAAAGGACCTTATGTATATGATATGATCTATATAAAGTATTATATTAGACCATGCCCTATCTGTGGGGACTAAGAGCCCGGATAACCTATTTGAGGGGTTTATACCTTGATAACCAAGGTGGGGCTTTGTACTCATCAACCATATGAGGGATTTGTACTTCGTCACCAAGATGATAAGGTGAAATCATCATCAACCTTGTGAGTGGTTTGTAACACACCACATAGGTGATGAGGTGAGACCATCATTCACCAACCAAGCAGTTTGTACTTTGGAATTCTAACTTGGTCTCTTCTACATATATGATATCCTATATGAGTATCAGTTACTTACGCATGTTTTACTTGAGCATTGGTCATTCATGCCATATTGTTATATGATGTCTATTGTCTATTGTTATGCATTTAGACTATGATGTCTATCTCTTGTTGCATTACATCCTATGTAGTTAGTACAGTCCAATGCACTAACGCATACTTTTGCCTACATGATACCTCTATGTAGGAACTGGTGCCTAAGTTGATCATTCTCCTCCTCCATATGGCTAGTTCGGTACTAATCAAGCTAGTTGGTGAGTCCTCTACTTCGATGACCTTAGTCTACATTTTTCTAATTATGTATTGAGACACTCTTCTTTATTTTCTATTTTGACTATGAAGGTGAGCTTGGTTGTTTTTGCTTGGCCCCCGCTCTTATCTATGTATTAGAGGTGTTTGTTGGACTTGTTGTTACCTATAATATGAGCTTTGACTCTTTGTCTCTTGATTATGATGTTATGCAAGCTTTGCCCTTAACCTGTTTACCCCTATCCTTACTCTTTATGCCTTTTATATGCTTCCACAACCAATGATTTGTAATGATAAGTTAAGAGGCTTTTTTGGAGTCCTTTGAGTTCCCCATTTGTCATGTCACGTCGAGGCCCTAGGCATGGGTCTTGAAAAACTTGGTATCACGGCAATAGGTTGATAGATCCTTGGAGTCCAACACATCGTGTCGATTAGAATCCTATTCATGGTGGTGAAGTGCATCATGACTATGAATAGGAGGCTATGAGATGTTTTAGGAAATGTTTCCCTTCTTCATGTTCTATGTCATCCTATAGAGTTGTGGTAAGTTTTCCCTCCTAGCGATTGTTCTTTGCTATCCTATATCATGACACACACTAGAGGAAGAAGGGCCCAAACTCACGAGGAGCAACCTACCAATGGTGAGCTCCGGGATGCTCTCACTATGCTTGCCTAAGTTATGGCCAACTAAGTCATCAACGGGCCCAAGCCCCTCATGCTACTACCCCGGGAGCTAAGGTAAGGGACTTCATGAGGATGAATCCTCTAAAGTTCTATCTGTCAAAGGTGGATAAAGATCAACAAGAGTTCGTTGATGAGGTCTAGAAGACTTTGAATATTATGGGTTTTGGGCTGAATGAAAATGCGGAGTTGACAGCGTACCAACTCAAAGGGGTAGCCCAAATATTGTATGATCAGTGCAAGGGGGAGAAGGGAAATGGTTATGTGGTACTTTGGGAGGAGTTCAACTTTGACTTTGATGTATACGTTTTGATTGATCCAGGTGTCACTCTTTCCTTTGTTACCCTTTTTGTGGCTAAAATGTTCCATGTTGATGTCGAGTTGTTGCATGAGTCGTATGAAGTGTCTTCTCCTATTGCTAACTCTATTATTGCTAGGAAAGTTTATAGAAGTTGTCCTATTTGCATTTTGTATAAGTTGTTGCCTTGTGATCTTGTTGAATTAGACATGGTTGATTTTAATGTCATTCTTGGGATGGATTAGTTGCATGTCTACTATGCTTCTATTGATTGTAGAACCCCTATAGTCAAATTCCAATTTCCAAATGAACCTGTCCTTGAGTGGGAAAGTCAATATATGGTGGTCAAGTATATATTAATCTCTTGCATTAAAGCCCATAAGTTGATCTCTAAGGGGTGTCTTTACCATCTTGTGAGGGTTAGGGATGTGGAGTCTAAAGTCCTTCCCAAAGAGTCGGTTCCGGTTGCAATTGAGTTCCTTGATGTCTTCCCAAATGACCTTCCTACTGTTCCTCCCAAATGGGAGATAGATTTTGTCATTGATCTCCTTCTCGATAATTAACCATCTTTGTTCCCCTTTACTTTATGGCCCTAGCGCAGTTGAAGGAGTTGATGGAACAATTGAAAGATTTGTTGGAGAAGGGATTTGTTAGGCCTAGTCAATCACCTTGGGGTGCACCAGTATTGTTTGTAAAGAAGAAGGACAGGTAACTTAGGATATGTATTGACTACCAGCAACTCAATAGGGTCACAATAAATAATAGGTATCCTCTTCCAAGGTTTGATGAATTGTTTGACCAATTGCAAGGAGCTAGCCATTTCTCTAAGATTACTCTTCGGTCCGGGTATCATCAAGTGAAGGTGAGGGAGTGTGATATTCCCAAGACGGCATTTTGGACTAGATATGTGCATTATAAATTTGTTGTGATGTCTTTTGGATTGACCAATGCACCAGCCATCTTCATGGACCTTATGAATAGGGTATTCAAACCCTATCTTGATTCTTTTCTTGTGGTCTTTATTGATGATATTTTGATCAATTCATATAATAGGGAGGAACGTATGGGTCATTTGAGGGTTGTGTTGTAAAGATTGAGGTATGAGAAATTATATGCCAAATATGAAAAGTGTGAATTTTGGTTGAAGGAGGTTGCATTCTTGAGTCATGTGGTGTCGGGGGGATAGCATTAAGGTGGATCCTAAGAAGACCGATGTGATTAGAAATTCGCCTAGACCACTGACCTCGTCGGATATTAGGAGTTTCTTAGGCCTAGCGGGTTATTATAAAAGGTTTCTTAATGGGTTCTCCTCCATTGCTTCCCCTATGACAAAATTGAGTCAAAAGACGGTTAAGTTTGTGTGGACCGATGAGTGTGAGAGGAGCTTCCAAATATTAAAAGACAAGCTTGTGTCTACCCCTATATTATTATAACTGGATAGGCTTGAGGGATTTGTAGTATGTTTTGTTACTTCCTGAGTTGGTTTGGGTTGTGTGTTAATGCAAAATGGTAAAGTCAAAGCTTATGCTGCTAGACAACTCAAGGTACATGAAAGGAACCACCCTACCCATGATCTAGAGTCAGTCGCCGTTCTATTTGCATTAAAGATTTGGTGCCATTACTTGTATGAAATACATGGGATGTGTTCACCGATCATAAGAGCCTCCAATATAGTTTCATTCAAAAAGATCTCAACTTGAGAGAAAGGAGATGGTTAGAACATCTTAAAGACTATGATATGAGTGTGCATTATAAATATTGTGGTGGATGCTTTGAGTAGGGTGTTTATAGGTAAATGTTGATGATGGTGATAGGGAAACGGCTAGGGAGGTGCATCAATTGACTAGATTGGGGGTTAGGTTAGAAGAGGTTGGTGATGATAGTATTGTGGTTGTTGATGGGTCTAAATTTTCATTAGTTGATGAGGTGATAGCAAAACAAGATCTTGACTCCTCCTTACTAGAATTGATGGCCTTGGTGAAAGAGGGAAAGGTAGAGGTTTTCGCCCAAAGGGAAGATGGTGTCCTTAGGTACTAAGGTAGGTTGTGTATGCCATGTGTTGATGGTTTGAGGGAGAAAATCGTTGATGAAGCCCATAATTTTTCTTATTCTATCCATCCCGATTTCACCAAAATGTATAGACTTGAGGGATGTGTATTGGTGAGGAGGCATTAAAAGGGAATTGCAAAATTCATTTCTGATTGCCATAGTTATCAACAAGTCAAAGCAAAACATCAAAGTCCGAGTGGACTAACCCGAGATACAGAGTGAAATGACCCCAAAAAGTGCCCAAAAATGTGCCTCGAAAGTGTCACGAATTGTAATTTTCATATATCTGAAAATTCATTCATTATTTCTAAAATCCAACTTTATTTCTTGTTTAGAGGGTCAAATTGAGTGGGAAATGGGTATAACCTGAATTTTAGAGAAACCGTATCAAAATTTGAAAATCGCAATAAATGCTATTTAGGATGGTCAAATTTGAAGGGGCATATCTCTTAGCACACAAAGAATTGAGTGGCCCACGAACTACCAACTTAAAACCCTTGAAGTAGCATTCTAACTCACTTGGTTTCACCTCATTCCGAGTTCTAATGAAGGATTTATGATAATTTCCGTAGAACTCATTTGTGTAGAAAATATAGTTTTTCAGTGAGCATTCTGAGACACGGGCCAGTGTTATTTTGACTATGTTTTTTTTATTTCAGTCCAAGATTTTCATGTCTTGGGCCCAAGGGTTCTTACACGTGTTTTTAACTATACTTAGCCTTATTTCACCCTTATATCATCCTCAATATTACCCAATATCCTCTCAAAGACTTAGTCTCATATTACACTCTAAATTCAAGTCCCAAAACTCAAGAACAATCTTACGGATTTCTTCAAGGATTTCATCTAAGCTTCAAGTCTCCATCTTCAATCTCTTTCAAGGGTTCTCCAAAGCTAAGGTATATGGTGTTGAACCATTGGGTCCTTCGACCCATGGTGCCTAAATCCTCTTTTGATTAATAATGCATGATTTAAAATTGATTTTACATGTGGGCCTTTTATATTGAAAAATTTACTACACAGTGATTTTAGTTCATGAAAGTATGGTTGTTATAGCATGTTTTGAGATTCAAATCTTGTATCTCATGTTGGATTGGATGAGGGGTTTTTATGTGAATGTCTTGGGGCTATTGTAAGGTGTTGATTGAAGGTTTTACAATAGATTTTCTTGTATGATTTCATCACTAAATTGCATGGTCTTTTACCCCCATTACACACCCACAAGATGTTTGATAAAATGTCCGGTTATGGTTTCTTGAGGAAATGAAGATCTAAAGCATGAGATATGATATGATTGACTATATGATGATGAAATGAGTTTATGTACATGTGAATACTATATAAAGTGTTGTGGTTGACCATTCCAAATTCGGGGGCCTAGTTGAAGGGTTAAAGACTCAACCACAGATGATGGGTATGATTATCACTAACCTTGATGAGGGGTTTATACCTCACATACTAGGGTGATGGGTGCTATCATCACTAACCTTGATGAGGGGTTTGTACCTCACACACTAGGTTGATGGGTGCTATCATCACTAACCTTGATGAGGGATTTGTACCTCACACACTAGGCTGATGAGTGGTATCATCTCTAACCCCAAAGGGTTTATACCTGGGAAATCTCGCTTGGTCTCGTCTTCACATATAGTATCCTATATGAGTATGATTTACTTAAGCAAGTTTTACTTATGCATTGAACATACATGTCATATTGCTATGTTATGTTGCCTAATGTTATGCATGTTGATCATGAAGCTTATATTGTGTTGCATTGCATCCCACATACTTAGTACATTCAAATGTACTAACGCATACTCTATGCCTACATAATGTTACCATGTAAGAGCCGGAGCTCCTACTGATTCTTCTTGTGGCAAGACGGATTATTAAAGTTAGCCTTGGGTAAGTCCTCCATTCCGGGGACAAGGACAATTGTCTTATAGTATGTTCTAAGACTATCTTTCTTTTATGTAGGTATTAACTATGAGGATGAGCCCGACTGCTTCTCTTGGCCCGCGCTCTTATCTACGTAGTAGAGGTATTGTTGGACATGTTATGTATTATGCTTGAGCTTTGACTCACTTATGATATTCAAGCTATTTACGTATAAATTTCTCTCTCTCTCTCCCTTAGTGCCAATTCCCCTTGTTTATGTTTCTTACGTTGTTTTGCATTGCATCCACGATCAATGATATGTAATGATATGCTATGAGGCTTGTTTGGGGTCTCTTCGGATTCCTCATTCGACGATCATATCTACGCCCTAGGCTTGGGTCTTGACAAATTTGGTATCAGAGTACTAGGTTGATAGATCCTCGAAGTCCAATACACCACGTTGAATAGAGTCCTATTCATGGTTGTGAAGCATGCCACAACTATGAGTAGGGGGCTATGAGGCATTCTAGGCCATGTTTCCCTTCTTCATGATCCATGTTGTGCCTTAGAAACAAGATAGGGCTTTCCTCTCTAACAAATATTTTTTGCTCTATTAGTTGATCATGCCGCTTTAAGAAGGAAGGCGAAGGAAGGTAATTAGAAGGTCTTGATTTTTATGGATCCGAGTTTCACAATTTCTTCTCTATTCTTTTAGTTGATGGTGGGACTTCTTGTATGCCCAGGTGGTTGTGTGGATCTTTAGTGTCTATTCTCTTGGTTGCGTATGTTGTTGGTAGAAAATCATAGGTGTTTGATCTGGGTTTGTATTGCATGAGGTCTTGCTTTGTAGCTTGTTGGAGTTGGTGTGGTGGATTTTGATGTCATTATATGGATGGAATAGTTGCATGTATGTCGTGTCTTCATGGATGGTAGAACCATAGAGCTAGCCCTGATTCCCTAATGAGCCCGTCATTGAGTGGGAGGTTGTTAAATGGTAGCAAGGGAGGTAGGTTCATTTAATGTCGTAAGGTACAATTGGTCTCTAAGGGGTTGTATTTGTCATCTTGTGAGAAATAGAGGTGCTGAACCTAAGTTGTTTTGTCTATAGAATTGTTGGTGGTGGATGAGGCTTTGAATATGCTTTCTGATATTTTGAATTTTGGGGTGGTGTCCTTTGGTTTGACTAATACGCCGATTATGTCTATAAGTCTCATGTCCTTACCCTAATAGGTTTATGTTGGGTTTGGTGGTGATATTATGGTTCGTTCCCTACTGCGGTAGTAAATGTGGATCATTTGATAGTAGTAGTACAAGTTTAAAGAAGAAGGTTGGGTGCTAAATTGGAGACATGGAATTTTGCTGATAAGAGGTTGCTTCCTAGGTTGCAAGGTGCTGAGTGATGGTATAAGGTGGACCTTAGTAAGACGAAGGTGATTAGATATTGGCCTAGATCTTAGACTTCATCCAATATTAGGAGCCTCTTAGGTTTAGTGGCTATTATCGGAGGTTGTAAGTAGGGTGATTTGATAGGTTCGAAAGTTGCTATATCTGTTTTATCTCTTGGTTCTAGTAGGATACATGTGTATGTGAGTTTCATTCATGGGTTCTTTTCATTCATGGAGCCCAATCTCCCTATTTAATAAAATTGCATGATTTCAAGTTGTATTTCCTATGGGTACCTATTATTATGAAATATGAGTATGAAATATATTGGGGTTTTGTCAAATATTGTTGGTTATACATGAATATTTATTTTGAGCTTATACTATGAGCTAATCTTTGTCTATTAAGACTTTACATGATTCTAGCTATGAAATCTATTAACTATTGTGAAGTTTTGATACGATTTATAAGTTACCCATGATGGGGTTTTACTATGATGTTGGTGGGCTGATTTACATGATTTTAAGATGCATTGATTTCAATATTTCATGATCTATACTCTTGCATTTTGCATGATTTGAACATGTCCTCATATGTGCCCACCAAGTGTTTGATGAAATGCCAAGTATTCTCAAGATATGTACATGTTTTACAAGTCAAGTGACTTCATGATGAATATAGGCTATGAACTATGTTATGCATTCATGAAATTATCTATGATTATGCAAGTATGAGGTTAAGCCCTTTTCAAAAATTTATTTTCAAGAAAACCTACATGGGTTTTACTTATTTTAATTTGGGATTTGAATATGATGATTCCTAAAATTTTGTTGATGTATGGGTAGTGCTTATTTGATGATTTTAATGTAATTTAAACCGTTATATAAGGATTTACTTTCAATTTATGAAGTTATAAGTATGCATGTACCCTTTTTGAAATTATTTATACATGAGAGATTACACTATGGATTTAAATATGGAATAAATTATGTTTTCACTTCAACTTCATATTATAAATGTTGATCTTTAAATGGAGTCTTAATTACCCATTGTCATTTCTTCATTGTTCATAGCATATGCATTCATGTACACAGATTATTTTGAAAATTATGTTATGGGAAAGCCCAATTTCATTTTATGATGTGATATTGTTAAAAGGTTGGTCATGATATTATTGTGATCACATGTATGTCTTTGATTTTGGCCTTTAAGCCTAAGAATGCATTGAAATTATTTGAAAAATGACTATTGCCTCTTCAAAAGTATGTATATGTATATTATAAGTGTTCTTGTGGGATGACGACTTACCTTGTTGTGTGGGGATATTGGGGTATTTTGGGCTACTGGCATAGCATGTTCAAATAAGTATAGAACCTATAAGGTTCTAATAGGATGGTTGATCTATGTGGTCAATTACAAAGAGTTAGTTGCTTCGATAAGATTGATCTTCGGTTGTGCTTTGTCACCAAGTGACCATTATTAGTATCGATGGAGTTGGTTAATTGATTTATGCATTGGCTATGATTATGTGTCGTTAGAATAGGGTCTTGAAAACCTACCTTGGTATGTCTGTGATGGTTTCTATGATGAGGTATTGCTTTACTTAGAGCTTGTGAATCATTCGGGGGATTGGTTGCTAAACATGATAAGTGTGAGTTGAGTATAATAGGAAGGTTGTTAGAACTCCTTAGGAATTATGGTATGAGAGTGCATTGGTTTTTCCCTGGTAAGGCTAATGCTGCATTTGGTGCTCTAGGAAGCTTAGCATGTTTGTTGATGGTGGAAAAGAGGAGACTAGTGGGATATGTCGGTGATTAGATTAGAAGTTTAATTGAGGGAAGTTGAGTGTGGTGGTGTATCATTCTTGATGGTCCCAAATATTTTTGGGTTCAGAGGTCTAAATTAGGCAAGGCCTAGATTCCGTCTCATTAGAGTTGGAAGTTTTGGGTGAGAAGATGATAAAGTGGGGGTTGTCTCCTAAGGGAGAGATGGTGGTTATGGTACCAAGTGGGTTAGGTGAATTTAAGGTTGACACTTGAGTTAAGGATTGTCAGTCCTTATAGAATGTAAAGGGAGGTTGGTTAGGTTGCATAAATCTTTGATCTATTGTAAGATTATATGAGGGTTTTTGATGTATATTGCTTGAAGGTATTACAAGGTGTTGATTGATGGTTTTAAAATGGATTTTCTTGCATGATTTCATCTCTATATTTCATGGTACTATACTACCATTACACACCCTCTAAGTGTTTGACAAAATGTCCGGATGTGGTTTCTTGAGGAATTGAAGGTCCAAAGCATGAGATATGATATTATTGATATTATGATAATGAAAGGAGCTTATGCATATGATATAATCCATATCAAGTGTTGCATTAGACCATGCCCTATCTGGGGGTGCTAAGAGCCCAGATAAGCTATTTGAGGGGTTTGTTCCTTGATAACCAAGGTGGGAGATTGTACTCATCAACCTTATGAGGGGTTTGTACGTCATCACCAAGGTGATAGGGTGAAATTATCATCAACCTTGTGAGAAATTTATAACACACCACACAGGTGATGGGGTGAGACCATCATCAACCAACCAAGTGGTTTGTACTTTGGAATTCTAGCTTGGTCTCTTCTACATATATGATATCCTATATGAGTTTGAGTTACTTAAGCGTGTTTACTTGAGCATTGGGCATTCATGCCATATTTTTACATGATGTCTATTGTCTATTATTATACATTTTGATTATGATACCTATCTCTTATTGCATTGCATCCTACTTGCCTAGTACATTCAACCATACTAATGCATACTCTTACCAACATGATATCACAATGTAGGAACGGGTGTCCAACTTGATCATCCTCCTTCTCCATGTGGCTAGTTTTGTACTACTTAAGCTAGTTGGTGAGTCCTCTACTTCGGGGACCTTAGTCTACATTTCTCTCATTATGTATCAAGACACTCTTCTTTATTTCCTAGTTTGATTATGAGGTGAACTCAGTTGCTTTGTCTTGGCCCCCGTTCTTATATACGTATTAGAGGTGTTTGTTGGACATGATTTGTGCCTATGATATGAGCTTTGACTCTTTGTCTCATGATTATGATATTATACAAGCTTTTCCCTTAGCCCCTTTTCCCCTATTCTTACTCTTTATGTCATTTATATGCTTCCAAAACCAATGATGTGCAATGATAAGTTAAAGGCTTGTTTGGGGTCATTTCCGGTTCTCTACTCATTATGTCATGTCTAGGCCCTAGGGTTGGGTGGTGTCACCAATCTAGACAACCAATGAAACTCTATAACCACCTCATTGCCACCATCATCAACATGAACTAGACTACCCATTGACACCCTACTTAGAGCATCGGTCACAACATTAGTTTTGTCGGGGTGATAATGCACACTCATTTCATAATTTATAAGGAGCTCTAAGCACCTTCTTTGTCTCAAGTTAAGATTTTTTTGGGTGAACACATTTGGCCACTCTTGTGGTCAGTTAACATATCAATATGAACCCCTTACAAGTAATGACACCAAATTATCAAAACAAATACCACGGCCACCAATTCAAGAGTATGGTGGGATAGTTCTTCTCATGCATCTTAAGTTGTCTCGAGGCATATGCTATCAACTTACCACTTTGCATCAAACCACTCCCCAAACAAATTCTTGAGGCCTCACAATATATAACAAATCCTTCGAACCCTTCTAGTAGAGCCAAGATAGGAGCGGAGATAAGCTTATCCTTCAAAGATTGGGAACTCTTTTCACATTCATCGGTCCATAAAACTTTTACCTTGTTTTGTGTCAATTTAGTCATAGAAAAATCAATAGAAGAGAAGCCATTTACAGACCTCTAGTAATAACCTGCCAAACCCAAGAAACTTCTAATGTCTGATGGAGTCAAAAGTCTAGGCCAATTTCTAATCACCTTTGTTTTCTTAGGATCCACCTTAATACTATCACCCTATACCACATACCCTAGAAAAGCAACCTCTTTCAGCCAAAACACACATTGTCGTATTTAATGTACAACCTTTCCTCCCTCATGGTTTGCAACACCACCCTCAAGTTATCCACATACTCCTCCTAATGTCATGGACTTGGTCGTAATTTTAACAAATTGTGCGGCCTAGCAAACTTCCAATGCTCAAGTTGCTAGTCGACTTGACTCTAATGCTTAGCAAAACTTTGAAAGACTAAGCAAAAGACTATGAAGTAACTAAGAAGATCATGAGGACCAAAGAAGGAACTCTTTAATAGAGAACTCTTGAAAGCTTTACATTGTTTTGCTTGTTTTTCTCTATTGCTTGTTGATTTGCTTGGTGATGAAAATGTAAGCCTAAGGGGTGGTATTTATACTAGTCCCCTCCCTAAATGAATGGATAGGATCATTTTGAACCAATGTCTACAAATGCTCTTCTAGAGAATTCCTACATAAATATCTAAAGGTATTTACATCTCAAGACTTCTCTTAAGTCTTCTAGAATTTCCCAAGGCCTTCTTGCAAGATCCACCTTTCTCTAGGGAATTCTAGAGAATTCAAGAATGTTTTGGCTTGCCATGGACAATTCTAAGGCATTTTCGGGCAGAATTTGGACAGCTCGTCACATTCTCCCTTACTCAATCTGGTGACGTCCTTGGCGCGTACTCTTTGTAGGCTTTGATGAGGTCCTGGTAGTCCCATAATGTAAGTTCATGTTCCCAGCTAGGTTGATTGTCAGGAGATCCTCTCCATTATACAAAGTACTCGGTGTTGCTGGGATGACTCCTTTATCTGGGAATGACGCGATGCGCAAGAATTTCTTCCACTTCTCATTTCAGCACCGTGATGATTACTGTCGGTGCTCTCTTTGACTCACCCCGGCTTTTATCATCCTCATCTTGATGGTATGGTTTCAGTAGACTCACATGAAAAACATGATGCATTTCCAAGTGTGAGGCTAGGGTCAAATGGTAGGCTAGCTTTCCTATGCATTTCTACATAGGAAATAACCCCTCATAGCGCCTCACTAGCCCCTTGTGCACCTTGACCAATCATATGCTTTGATGAGGTAGGAGCTTCACTATGACTAAGTCTCCTTCCTCGAACTCCAAATGTCTTCTCTTAGCATCGGCCCATTTCTTCATTTTCTGCACGGCCTTTGCTAAGTATGCTTTTGCCAAGTCTGCCTTTTCGTTCCATCCTTTGGAAAACTTGTAAGCTGAATGATTTGTCCCCTTATAACTAATGGCCATAGTTTATGGTGTCATTGGTTGCTGCCCCGTTGCTAGCTCAAATGGACTCGACCTAGTAGACTCACTTTTCTGTAGATTGTATGAAAACTAGGCGATGTCCAGAAGTTGGCCCCAATCTTTTTGGTTGGCACTTACATAGTGCCTCAGGTATAGTTACAGTAAAACATTCACCCTCTCCATTTGGCCATCCATTTGTGGGTGAAAGCTTGTGGAAACATTGAGCTCAGACCCCAAGATTTTGAAGAGCTCCATCCAAAATCTTCCCATGAAATGGGTGTCCCAGTAGCTGATTATGGTTTTCGAAATGCCCCAATATTTCACCATATGTTTGAAGAATAATTGGGCATTATCTTCAGCATTGAAATTGGTAGGGACTGGTATGAATACTTTGTACTTGCTGAATCTGTCCACGTTGACCATAATGTTGCTGCACCCCTCTTATTTTGGTAGGCATGTGATAAAGTCCATGGAAATACTCTCCCATGGAATCTCGGCAATGGGGAATGGCTCCAATAGGCTAGTTGCGGGACGTTGTTCCACCTTGTCTTACTGGCACACAAGATAAGTCTTTACATAGAGCCCAATATCATCCCTCATCTAGGGCCAATAGTAAGCTCGTTCAATGAGTGTGATAGTTCTTCGTACTATAGGGTGACCTGCATACCTTGAGTCATGGCACTCTTTGATGATCTCCTTTCTTAGGCCTCCCTATTTCGGCATGTACACCCGATTTCCCTTGGTGATGAGCACCCCATCCTCAAGACAGAACTGGCGCGTCTTCCCCTGACTTGCCAGGCCCAATAAATTCTTGGCTTACGGGTCTTGCTCTAACTCCTCCTTTATACGATCAACCATAGGGAAACTTAGGCTAGTGATGGAGGCAAGTTTGGCCTTTCTACTCACTACATCAGCCATAACATTCCCCTTACATGGCTTCTACTCGATCATGAAGTCAAACTCAGCTAAGAAGGCCTGCCACCTGACTTGCTTCGGTGACAACTTCTTTTGCTCAAGGAAGTAGCTTGTGGAAACATTATCTGTTTTTACCATGAACTTGGTTCCTAGCTGATAATGTCTCCATGTTCTTAGGCAATGTACTACAATGGTCATCTCCTTTTCCTGGACCATTTATCTCTTCTTCACATTTTTTAGCTAATGACTCTCATAATCCACCGGATGCCCTTCTTGCATAAGGACGCCTCCCAAGGCAAAATCCGAGGCATCTGTCTGCACCTCGTAAGGTGTGGTGTGGTCGGGCAAGACCAACATCGGCTCCTTGACCATGACTTCTTTTAGTGCCTCAAATGTTGTTTGGCACTTCTCATCCCAATCCCAGGTCTGATTTCTCTTTGACAGATCGGTGAGGAGAGAGACTATAGCAGAATAGACTTTGATGAACTTCCGGTAATAGTTGCCCAATCCAGGGAAGGATCAAAGTTCTGGAACCTTCTTTGGTGGGTCCCATTCTTGTATAGCATGGACCTTGGACTTGTTCATCCAAAGTTTACCCTCTCCGATTATGTGTCCCAAGAAGGAGACTTATCATTGAGCAAATGCACATTTCTCCTTCTTGGCATACAACTCGTTCTTCCGTAATACTTAAAAGACTTGTCTTAGATGATTTACATGATACTCAATTTATTCCTATTTATGACAATGTCATCCAAGTACACCACTACGAACTTATTCAAGAAAGCTTGTAAGACACGGTTCATAAGGGTGCAAAATATTATTGGCGCATTTGTGAGTCCAAAAGGCATTACGAGGAATTCATATGAACCGTACCTCGTGACACATATGGTCCTCAGTTCATTCCCCTCAGCAATCCTCACTTGGCAGTATCTGCACCGTACATCCAACTTGGTAAACCACCGTGCTTGACCAAGTTGTAAAAAAGATTGGTAGTAAGTGGTATCAAGTACTTGTTCTTGATCGTGATCTTGTTGAGCATCCGATAGTCAATGCATAACCAGAGTGATCCATCATGCTTCCTTTGGAACAAGACCGGTGCTCCATAGGGCACTTTTGATGGATGAATATAGCACATGTCCATCAATTCCTTAAACTGCCTCCGTAATTCGTCAAGCAAAGGAGGCGCCATGCGGTATGGCAGTGCCACAGGCGGAGTGGCACCTAGTAACAGCTCTATCTTGTGGTCCTCCTCCCTCTTTTGTGGTAACCTCTTCGGCAGCGGGGGCAGCATCATGTCTTTGAACTTTTCCAAGACGTTCTTCACTCCATTGGGCAGTTCTTTGGCTGGAGGAACAGTGGCTTCTTCCTTCAAGGCTACAAGGTAGGTTGGCTCCTCCTTCTTTACCCCTTTGGCGAGTTGCATGGCTTAGATCCGCTTTTCTTGGAGTCGGGTTTCTCTCTCTAGTGGGACTACATGAGTGCTGCCTTCCTCTAAGATATACAGTGAGTTCGCAAAGGGAATTGGGAGGGCCTTGACTTGGTCCATGAATTCAATACCTAAGAAAAATGGATAATCATCCATGGTCACTATGGAGAAGTTGATGTCACCATTCCAATTTCCTAAGCAGACCTTTACATTGCGGGCAACTCCAAAGGTCTCGATTGGTACAAAATTTACTCCCTTAAGCCAACAACGTCCTTTCTAGAATTGGATGCCCATCCTCTTGGCCTCCTGCAGGGTAAGGAAATTATTTTCGGCTCCCGTGTTAGCTAATTCCTTCACGGTGTGCTCTCCGATCTTGGCTTCTGCAAACAACTGCCCCTTCTTCTTGTTCTTGGGCACCTCCACCTTCACCTTAATTGCGATGAGGAGTCGTAGGGCCCCTATCTTCGCCTCCTCTTTCTCACATTCCTCAATCAAGGCTGAGAGTTTGCTATTTTTGGGGCATTCCCTCACGTTATGTGGCCCTTCACAAAGGAAACAGCTGATCGGGGGTCTTACTCTAGCTTGGTGCTCCTTGGATCCCTTAGCCCTTTCCATCGCCTCCTTGCCTTGATGTGGGTATCCCCCACTCTTTCCCTTGCCGCCCTTGTCCTTTAATTTAGCTTTCTACACTTTCCTAAACTCAATAAGGGACTCGGCAATAGAGATAGCAGTGGTCAAGTCTTGAGCTCCTCGTCTTTAGATATCAAGCCTAGCCCACTGTTGTAACCCATCCACAAAGGCAAAGAAAGCTTCCTTATCTGGATGATCGGGGATGTCAAGAAGAAGTACCTCAGTAAACTCCTTCACATACTCTCGTATGCTTCCTTTGTGATGCAGTCGCCTCAGATTGCCATGAGCTTCTTCTTCCAGGTTGCTGGGGTAGAACTGTTTCTTGAGTTCTGCGCTGAATTCCGCCCAAGTGCTAATGGAGTAAGTGCCTCTTTCTATGACCCCCTATCTCCTTCTCCCCCACACCATCGTGGTGTCTTCAAGGTAGAGACTAGCCATGTCAACCTTTAGGGCTTCGTCATACATGGTGAGCACCCTAAAGTACTGCTCCATGCGCCATATAAAATTATCTAGCTCCTTCATATTTCACGACCCTTTGAAAGACTTGGATCATGGAACATCTAACTTGGAAGGGGCAGTCCTTACCTCGGAAGTTCTCGCACTCTTGGGCAAGAGCCCTTTTGTACAAGCTAAGCTCCTCCTCCGTGTTCTCTAGCTTGCGCAAAAACTTTCTAGATCTTCCCGCATTGAAGAAATCTCCTCCCTATATGTCTCCTCCATGTCCTTCACACTGTCGAGACATTGGGCCAGGACTTGGTTCATGACGGATTGCATCTCCTCCCGTAATCCAACTAGGCCTTGTTTGACCTTCTCGAACTTCTGGTCGGCCTCCTCGAACTTCTCATGCCCATCGTCTATGGCCAATTTCACCTTGGCTAGCCATGTCTCAAACTCTACCACGGCCTCCCTGGATCGAGACATCTGGCCCGTAGATTTCTCCTTGCCAAATTGGGTGATCTCGCTTCCGCCTTCCATTCCTCTCGATGTTTCGATGGTCTTCGAACCTTTGCTCTGATACCAACTGTCACGGACTTGGTCGTAATTCCAATGAACCATGCGTCCTAGAAAATTTCCAATGCTCAAGTTGCTAGTCAGCCTGACTGTAATGCTAAGCAGAACTTTGAAAGACTAAGCAAAAGACTATGAAGGAACTAGGAAGATCTTGAGGAACAAAGAAGGAACTCTTTGTTAGAGAACTGTTGAAAGCTTTACAATGCTTTGCTTGTTTTTCTCTATTGCTTATTGATTTGCTTGATAATGAAAATGTAAGCCTAAGGGGTGGTATTTATACTAGTCCCCTCCCTAAATGAATGGCTAGGATCATTTTGATCCAATGGCTACAAATGCTCTTCTACAGAATTCCTACATAAATATCTAAGATATTTACATCTCAAGACTTATCTTGAGTCTTCTACAAGCTCCCAGGGCCTTCTTGCAAGATCCACCTTTCTCTAGGGAATTCTAGAGAATTTGGGAGTGCTCCGGCTTGCCATGTACTTTTCTAAGGCATTTTCCGGCAGAATTTGAACGACTTGTCACACTAACTATGGGAATAGATCAAGATATCATCAATAAAAACCACCACAAATAAGTCAAGGTAGGGTTTAAAGACCCTATTCATAAGATCCATAAATATAGTAGGTGCATTAGTTAACTCAAATGACATAACCACAAACTCAAAGTGCCCATACCTAGTCCAGAAAGTCATCGTGGGAATGTCACACTCCCTCACTTTCACATGGTGATACCTGGACCAAAGATCAATCTTAGAGAAGTGACTAGCCCCTTCAAGTTGATCAAAAAGGTCATCAATCCTGGATAGAGGGTACTTGTTCTTTATGGTGACTCTATTGTGTTGTCGGTAATCAATGCACATTCTAAGAGAACCATCCTTCATCTTCACAAACAACATCAGTGCACCCCTAAGTGACTTACTAGGCCTTGAAAAATCCTTTCCCAACAAATCCCTCAATTGCTCCTTCAACTCATTCACCTCCACTAAGGCTATACTATAAGGGGGAATAGAAATAGGTTGAGTATTGTGAAGGAGGTCTATACCAAATTCTTCCCTTCAGGAGGTACACCGGGAAGCTTATCAGGAAAGACATCAAGAAACTCATTAACCACCAGAATCGACTCTATAGGAAGGACAAAACATCCCTAAACGTCACAATATGGTAGAGACACCCCTTAGAAATCAACTTTTGGGCTTTAATACAAGAAATGAATATACCCTTGACCACCACATCACAACTCTCCCACTCAAGGAAGGGTTCATTAGGAAATTGGAATTTCACTTTACGGGTTCTCAACAGAAGCATAATATGCATGCAACCAATACCTCCCTAGAATGACATCAAAATCCACTATATCTAATTCAACAAAATCACAAGGCAAGATTTTATGCAAAATTGACACGAAAAAATTTCTATAGACTCTTCCAGCAACAATGGACTCACCAATGGGGGTACACACTTCATAAGGTTCACACTACAATTGGGGACCACCATGAAGCTTTTTGGCAACAAAAGGAGTAATAAAAGAAAGAGTGGCACCCACGTCTATCAATACATACACATAAAAATCAAAAACCTTTAACATATCGATGACATTATCAGGAACCTTATACACCCCTTGTCTTCGTTAAAGAGCATAGAATCTAATATTCCTTTGTGCACTCCCTTGTTGGCCTTTTCTTCCCCTTTAACCCTTATTTGCACCTTTGTCTTGTGGACGACCATCTCCACCTTTGGGTTAAGTATGAGTGTCATGACCCAAGCCTATGGCCTAGATGTGAAACGGCGAATGGGGAACCCAAAGGGACCCTAAACAAGCCTCTTAGCATATCAATCACACATCCTTGGTCGCGGAAGGAAAACATCAAGTACAAGCAACATAAAGAAGGGAAACGGGACTAAGGGAAGTGTTGGATAATTATAAAAACATTCAAGAGTCAAGATCATAGCATAATTACATCAATTTTTCCAAAAACACCTGCAACATAGATTGGATTGGGCCAAGACATTCCCGAGATCCCCTCATAGTACCAAATGTTCAACATAAAGAGATAACAAAAGCAAGAGTAGCATAGTTAGTGTACCCAAATTTGAGGACTCACCAAAAGCTTATCTTCAAGATGTCAAAACTAGCCACATGGAGGATGATCATAAGTATATAAGCATCATATAGGAATAGAGAATACGTTAGTTCATTTAAATGTACTAAGTATATAAGATGCAATGTAACAAGACATAGACAACATTGTCAAAAATACATAATTGTAAGCAATGGATAAGTATAGTAACAATATGGTAAGCACGATCAATGTTTGAAGTAAATCATGCTTGTAAAACATATCGCTTGCAAATATAGTTTACATGTGTAGGAAGAGACCATATCCACATAGCCCAGCAAGCTTTACTTTAACTCTAAGGCATGCCACCCCTTTGGTAGGTGATTGAGGTATATACCCCTCAACATGGTAGATGGGCATGCCTCCCCCATAATAGTGGTCAAGGTACATACCCCTCAACAAGATAGATGGGCATGTCACCCCCCATCATAGTGGTCAAGGTATATATCCCACAACAAGGTAGATGGGCATGTAATCCCCATCATGGTGGTTGAGGCATGTTAACCCCTCAACAAGGTGATTGGGCACGTCACCCCCCAACAAGGTGTGGTCAACTTGCAACGCTATAGATATTTTTCATGAACTCAACACATATATACATTTCCTTAATCATCGTAGAGTCACTTAGCTTGTAAACCATAAATAGATCATCAATAACTCAAGAATTCATGTCAAGACATTTTATCGAACACTTGGCGAGTGTGTAATACTAGTTCATAATCATGCAATTCAAGAATTAAATCATGTGACAAAACTCAATGTAAATCAACCTACCAACAAATAGTAAAACCCTCATGAAAGATAGCTTGTACCCCCTCATCAAACCTCATAATAGATTATAGTTTTACAGCTCAAAATATGCAAAGTCACAATAGACAAACCATCTCATAGTATAAACTTAAAATAGGTAGAAATGTGTTTCCAATCATCATTTCATAAAACCGCAACATAGTTTATGATCATAATACATAATAAGTAATACCCATAAGTAATGCAACTTGAAAACATACTATTGTCATAAAAAGGAAGGTTGGACACCATGAGTGAAAGGACCCAATGGTTGAAACCCACGTACCTCAAATTTGAGGATTTCCTTGATGTAGATTTGAATGAGAACTTGAAACTTGAATGAAGTTCTTGAGATCCAAAATTGAGCTTGAGATACTTGAATTGGATGGAATATTTGTTAAGTGTTGGAGAGGCTTTTGAGAGAGTTTTTGAGTGATATAGAGTTGAAAAATGGCTAAGTATAGGCGGTTTTACGTATAAAAGGATATGTGGCTACCACCCCAATGCGTTAGGGTCGAAATGAATAATTACAGAAGTGCAAACACACCTCCACGATAGGTCCACATCACGGGGGCATTGTGAATGCCCTCTGCAAATTAAAAGTTTGGCGAAAATTATTTTTTGCTTCGGGCCTTATAAAATCTGGGTTATGCTCATGTCCCACTCAGTTTTTCCCCCAATCAAGAATATGAAGTCGGATTTTTGATATCATGCACGAATTTTGAAATATATGAGAATTACAATTATGGACATTTTCGAAGAACATTTTGGGGGCATTTAAATATCACCCCCTTGGGAACATTCGTCGCCGAATATCAAAGAAGCATATATGAGAAATGTAATCATAAGGATCTCACCCTGACATATAAATGCAACAAATGCATTTAAATATCATTTCAAAAACTTCAACATGAATGTCAAAACCAACATAAACTTGTCAAGATAAACATGAATGCATGTAAATGACATAAGGACTGAAACTTAAGAATTGAAATCATATAGGGGACAAAAATTAGTACCTTAGGCTTGAGTAGAATGGAAGAGATATGGGTAACGCTTTCGTACGTCGGCCTCGGCTTCCCATGTGGCACTTTCAACTTTTTGGTTTCTCCAAAGAACCTTGACGAAAGCTATATACTTGTTTCTCAACCTCTTCAGTTGTCAATCCAAAATCTCCGCTGGGACCTTCTCATAAGTCAAATTATAGTCTACAAGTCCCACAATATCCAAGGGCACTATGGCACTGGTGTCACACACATACTTCCTCATTATGGACACGTGGAAAACCGGGTGTACCATATTCATATCAATGGCCAACTCCAACTCATAGGCCACCTTACCAATCCTCCTCAACACCGTACAAGTACTCACAAACCTTAGGCTCAATTTACCATTCTTTCTAAATCGGACTACACACTTCAGGGGTGAGACTTTCAAATAAACCCAATCACCAACCCTAAAGTAAAAATCCCTCCTTCTCACGTCGGAATATAATTTTTGTCTACTGTGGGCTTTTTTTAATCTTTCCCTTACCAACGTCACCCTTATCTATAATGCCTAGCATAAACATCTTCAAAAGGAATCATAGCAATGCTTGAGTGGTAGCTATTGTTGTAAGCAAATTCAATGAGTGGATAATCTTCATCCCAACTATCCTTAAACTCCAAAACATAAGCTCTAAGCATATCCTCAAAAGTTTTAAAGTTCTTTCATCTTGGCCATCTATTTCAAGATGAAAGGCTATTCTAAGCTTTACCTTGGTACCAAGACCTCTTTGAAAAGACCTCAAAAAGTAACAAGAGAATTGAGCACCATAATCCAAAATGATAGACAAAGGCACCCCATGCAATCTAACCAACTCATGAATATACAACTTGGTATAATCTTCGGCATCGTAAGTAGTTTTGACTAGTAATAAATGAGTTGTCTTTGTTATTCTGTCAACCACAACCCAAATAGAGTTAAAATGTTTTCTAGTCTTAGGCTACCCAACCACAATATCCATGTTGATTTCCTCGCACTTCCAAATAGGAATCTCTATATCTTGGGCTAGGCCACCCGGCCTTTGATGCTCAATTTTCACTTGTTGACAACTGTGACATCCATATATAAACATGGAAGTGTCTCTCTTCATACCACCCCAGAAATAGACTTCACTCAAATCTCTATACATCTTTGTAGAATCGGGGTGAATAGAATAGGAAGAATTATGATCCTCATCTAAGATCTTCTTTCTCAAGTCATCAACACTAGGCACACATAATCTACCTTGGTACCTAAGGGCACCATATCCCCCTTAAGAGATGAAACACCCTAAAAGTTCTTGAAAATGTGCCTTCAAAATGCCCATTATCGTAATTTTCATATATCTTAAAATTCATGCATGATATCAAAAATCTAATTTCATATTCATGATCAGGGGGAAAAATTGAGAGCAAAATAGGTATAACACAGATTTTAGACCAACTGTATCAAAAATTTGATTTTCCAAATGTTGACAAAAAACAAAATCGATCTGCGCCCTTGGCACGACGTGGCCAGGGTACAGACCTATACATCTTATTGCCTGTTTTTCCAGTTCGGTCCAAGGTCTTGGGGTCTTGGTCCTAAGCCTTCCTATGTGTAAAAACACTTATACTTGGTCATTTTTCAACCCCATAACATTCAAGACATTCCCCAAAACCCTCTCTAACACTCAGCTAAATATTTCATCCAAATTAAAGTGTCCCAAACTTATTCCGAATCTTAAGAACTTTATTTAAGCTTCAAGTTCTCATTCAAATCTTCATCAAGGAAATCTCCAAAGTTGAGGTATGTGGGTTTCAACCATTGGGTTCTTTCACCTATTGTGCCCCACCATCTTTTTAAGTAAATTGCATGTTTTCAAGTTGATTTATCTATGGGTATTTCTTACTATGAATTTGATTATAATTTATATTGGGTTTTCATGAAATGTGGACTGTTTAAGCATGGTTTGAGCTATGAATCTATGATCTATTATGAGATTTGATGACGCGTTTCAGTGTATCTTTTATGAGGGTGTTACCAAGTGTTGGTATGTTTATTTACATTTTGTTTTCTCACATGATTTCTCTCTTGAAATACAATATTTTGAACTAGAATTACACACCCACCAAATGTTTGATAAAATGTCCAGTTATGAATTCTTGAGTTATTGATGATCTATTGTATGACTTTTGAGTCAAGTTACTTTATGATGATGAAATAAATATTTGTATGTGATGATTTCGTGAAAAGTATTTATAGTGTTGTAAGGTTACAATACCTAGTTGAGGGGGTGATATGCCTCAACCACTTTGATGGGGGGTGGTATGCCCATCTACCATGTTGAGGGGTATATACCTTGACCTCTTTGGTGGGGGGTGGTATGCCCATCCACCAATTGAGGGGTAGATTCCTCAATCACTTTGATTGAGGGTGGTATGCCCATCTACAAATTGAGGGGTAGATTCCTCAATCACTTCCCAAGGGGGTGGTATGCCTTGGATTCTAAGTACTAATTGTTTGGTCTATGATGATGGTCTCTTCCTATACATCTAATATGTTTTATATAAGAATGTTTTACTTCAAGCATTAAGCATGCATGCCATATTGCTATTATACTTACCTATTGCTTATGTATATGTATTTTGACTATGTTGTCTATCTCTTGTTGCATTGCATCCTACATATTTAGTACATTCAAACGTAATAACGCATACCCTATGCCTACATGATATTACCATGTAGGAACCAGAGCCCCTCACGATCATCCTCCCCGTGGCTAGTTGGTCATTCTGGAGATAAGCTATTGGTGAGTCCTCAAGTTCGGGTACACTTGCTTTGTGCTCTTACTTTGGTTATCTTTATATCCTGAACTTTGATACTAATAGGGTGAGCCTGGAAAGTTGTCTTGGACCCCGCCTAAATCTATGTTAAAGGTGTTTTTTGACAAGTGATATAATTATTCTTTAAGATTTGACACTTCTATGATTTATGCTATTAAAGACTTCTCGTAGTCCTTTTTATCCCTATTTATACTCTCTTGTTGTTGTCTAATTGCTTCTGCTATCAAGGATGTGTAAATGATATGCAAAGATGTTTATTTGAGGTCCCCTCGAGTTCCCATTCGTCGTGTCATGTCTAGGTCCTAGGCTTAGATCGTGACAAACTTGGTATCAGAGCACTAGGTTATTAGTGATCCTCCGCATCCAACTCACTGCGTCGATTAAAGTCTTATTCATGGTTGTGAAGTGCACCATAACTATGAGTAAGAGGCTATTAGGGGTTTTAAGAAATATTTCCCTTCTTCTTGATCTATGTCATGCTATAAGGTAAGGTTTTCCCCTAACAAATGTTTTTTGCTATGCTAGACCATGCCTATCCCATGAGGAAGAAGAGCTCGTATATCTGAAGAACAATTGGATCGTGAAGAGTTCTAGGATGTTATTACCATGCTAGATCAAGCTAAGATTAATCAAATCAACCAAGGGGACCAATCCCCTCATGCTCTTACTATGGTATCTAGGGTAAGGGATTTTATATGGATAAATGCACCAGAGTTCCATGGGTCTAAAGTGGATGAGGATCCTCAAGAATTTGTTGATAAGGTGTACAAAGTTTTGTGTATTATGGGTGTTAGACGGAGGAGAAAGTGGAGTTGGCATCCTAACAACTCAAAGAGGTGGCCCAAATATGGCTTACTCAATGGAAGAAAGAGAAGGGTAACAATAATGTGATCCTTTGGGAGGAGTTTAAGGCGACATTTCTCAACTGGCTCTTCCCTCTTGAGCTAATGGAGGCTAATATGATGGAATTCATGAATCTAAAGCAAGGGTTGATGAGTGTGAATGAGTATGCCCTCAAGTTCAACAAACTCTCTAAATATGCTCCACAATTGGTGGCCGAGCCAAGGTCTAGGATGAACTAGTTTGTTATAGGTGTATCGGATTTGGTGAATAAGGAGTGTCGTGCTACCATGTTGATAGATGATATAGACTTGTCCCGCCCCATGACTTATGCCAAACAATTTGAGGGGGAAAAGTTGAGAAATAGGAGAATGGGTGAGGCTGAGAGAGACTGTTTTGAAGGTAGGTTCCAAAGACCCAAGGGTGGCCGGTTTCAACAAGGTCAGAGTTCTTCCAATTTTCCTAATAAAAGGTTTGTCAATGACAACCCAAGGGTCCAAGGTGGTGGTGGTGTGGTGCCAAAAATTATGCGTCCAAGATGTGGTAGAGGTCATAATGGCCCATGTTTGAAGTAAACTAATGCTTGTTATGGGTGTTGTGAAGTGGGTCATAAAGTGATGGATTGTTTTCATAATCGTAAAAAGGGTAGAGATGGCCATCCGCAAGGCCAAGACACAAATTTGGGTCCTAGGGGAAGAGGAGGTCAACAAGGTGGTCTCCCTAGGCATAATTGATTCTATGCTCTTCAAGGGAGGCAAAGGGTATGTAAGGTGCCCGATGTCATCACCAGTATGCTAAAAGTCTTTGATTTTTATGTGTATGCATTGATAGACCAGGCTGCCACTCTTTCTTTTGTTACTCCATTTCTTGACAAAAAGTTTCATGTTAAACCCAAATTTTTGTGTGAGCCATACAAGGTGTCTACTCCTGTTGGTTCATCCATTGTTGCTACAAGAGTCTATAAAAGTTCTCCCGTATTTATTTTGCATAAAATGTTGCCTTGTGATTTTGTTGATTTGGATATAGTGAATTTTCATGTCATTCTTGGGATGTGTTAGTTGCATACATATTATGCATCTATTGATTGTAGAACCCATAAGGTCAAATTCCAATTCCCTAATGAACTCATCCTTGAGTGGGAGAGTCATGATATGGTGGTCAAGGGTAGATTTATTTCTTGCATTAAAGCCTAAAAGTTAATTTCTATGGGGTGTCTCTATCATCTTGTGAGGGTTAGGAAAGTTGAGTCTAAAGTCCTTCCTATAGAGTCGGTTCTGATGGTTAATGAATTCTTTGATGCCTATCCTAATGAACTTCCTGGTTTTCCTCCCAAAAGGGAAATAGATTTTGGCATATACCTCCTTCCCGATACTCAACCCATTTCTATCCCCCCTTATCGTAAGACTCCGACGGAGTTAAAGGAGTTGAAGAAGAAATTGAAGGATTTGTTGGAGAAGGGTTCTATAAGGCCTTGTCAATCACCTTGGGGTGTACTAGTATTGTTTGTGAAGAAGAAGGATGGTTCTCTTAGGATGTGTATTGATTACCCACAACTTAATAAAGTCGGCATATAGAATAAGTACCTCTACCAAGGATTGATGATCTTTTTGAGAAACTTCAAAGGGCTATTCACTTCTCTAAGATTTTTCTTCGGTACGGGTATCACCAAGTGAAAGTGAGGTAGTGTGACTTTCCCAAGGCAGCCTTCCGGACTAGGTATGGGCACTTAGAGTTTGTGGTTATGTCCTTCGGGTTGACTTGCGCACTGGCTATCTTTATTGATCTTATGAATAGGATCATTAAACCCTACCTTGACTTGTTTGTGATTGTATTTATTGATGATATCTTGATATATTCCCATAGTGAGGAGGAGAATGTGGGTCACTTAAGGGTGGTGTTGCAAATCTTGAGGGAGGAGAAGTTGTATGCTAAATATGAAAAATGTGAGTTTTGGTTGAAAGAGGTTGCGTTTCTAGGTCATGTGGTGTCGGATGATGCTATTAAGGTAGATCCTAAGAAGTCGAAGGTGATTAGAAATTAGGCTAGACCTTTGACCCCATCGGATATTAGAAGTTTTTTGGGTTTGGCACCGTTTTGTTAGTGGTTTCTCTTTTATTGCTTCTCCCATGACTAAGTTGAACCAAAAATAAGGATAATTTGTGTGGACCAGTGAGTGTGAAAAGAATTTCCAAACATTAAAAGATAAGCTTGTCTCCGTTCCTATCTTGTCTCTACTGGAATAATTGGAAGGGTTTGTTGTGTATTATGATGCCTCGAGAATTGGTTTGGGTTGTGTTTTGATGCAAAGTGGTAATGTGATAGCTTATGCCTCTAGACAACTTAAGGTGCATGAAAAGAATTATCCTACCCATGATCTTGAATTGGCTGTCGTGGTTTTTGCTTTGAAAATTTGGCGTCATTATTTGTATGAGGTGCATGTTGATGTGTTTACAGATCATAAGGGCTTCCAATATGTGTTCACTCAAAAAGATCTCAACTTGACATAAAGAAGGTGGTTAGATCTTCTTAAAGATTATGACATGAGTGTGCACTATCACCCCAATAAGGAAAATCTTTTGGTCGATTCTCTACGTTGGGTGTCTATGGGTAGCTTAGCTCATGTTGATGATGGTGGCAAAGAGAAGTCCATCGGTTGGCTAGATCGGGGGTTAGGTTAGAAGAGGTAGATAATGGTGGTATTGTGGTTGTTGATGGTTCTAAATCTTCCTTAATTGAAGAGTGAAGGCAAAGCAAGATCTTGACCTTGCCTTGTTGGAATTAAAGGCCTTGGTGAGAGATGGTAAGGCGGTGGTTTTTTTCCAAGGGGGAGATGGTGCCCTAAGGTACCAAGGTAGATTGTGTGCCCCTTGTGTTGATGACTTGAGAAAGACAATTTTAGATGAGGCTCATAATTCTTCATATTCTATTCACCCTGGTTCTACTGAGATGTAAAGAGATTTGAGGGAAGTGTTTTGGTGGGGTGGTATGAAGAGGGATATTACTATGTTTGTACCTTGTTGTCATAATTGCTAACAAGTGGAAATGAGCATAAAAGGTCGTGTGGCCTAACCCAAGACATAGAAATTCCTAGTTGGAAGTGGGAGGAAATTAACACAGATTTTGTGGTTCGGTTGCCTAAGACTAGAAGGCATTTTTATTCTATTTGGTTATGGTTGATAGAATGACAAAGTCAGCTCATTTCCTACCAGTTAAGACTATTAATGGTGCAGACAATTATGCTAAATTGTACCTTCATGAGTTGGTTAGATTGCATGGGATGCCTATGTTCATCATTGTGGATCGTAGCACTCAATTCACTTCTCACTTTTGGAGGCCCTTCCAAAGAGTTCTTGGTACCAAGGTTCAGCTTAGTATGGCTTTCACACTCAAATGGATGGTCAAGCCAAAATAACTATCCAAACTCTTGAGGATATGCTTAGAGCTTGTGTTTTGGAGTTTAAGGGTAGTTGGGATGATCATCTTCCACTCATTAAGTTTTCTTACAACAATAGATATCATTCAAGTATTGATACAGTTCCTTTTGAGGTTTTCTATGGTAGATGATGTAGGTGCCTAGTTGGATGGTTTGAGGTGGGAAAGATGGCTTTATTTGGCTTAGATAATGTCATGGTGGCAATAGAGAAGGTGAGGTTGATAAAGGAAAGGTTGAGGATATCCTAAAGTCCATAAACGTCGTATGCCGATGTGAGGAGAAGGGATTTTGAATTCAAGGTTAGTGATTGGGTCTAATTGAATGTCTCACCTATGAATGGTGTGGGTCGTCTTGGTAAGAAGGGTAAATTGAGTCCAAGATTTGTGGGTCCTTATAGAGTGTTGAGTAGGATTTATAAGATGTCTAATGAGTTGGATTTGCCCAATGATATGAATATGATTCATCCGGTCTTCCATGTATCTATGTTGAGGAAGTGTGCGAGTGACCCAAGTTCTATTGTGCCTTTAGATGTTGTGGGTGTTGTTAAAGACAATTTTACTTCTGAAGACGTTCCGGTAGAAATTATTAATAGACAAGTGAAGAGGTTGATAAACAAGGATGCAGCTTCCGTCAAGGTTCTTTGGAGGAATCATTAAGTTGAAAGTGCCACATGGGAAGTTGTGGCGGACATGCAAAAGAGATATATCTATCTCTTCCATTCTGCTCAAGCCTAATGAACTAATTCAAGTCCCCTATGTGATTTTCAAGTCTTATGTTTCATCCTCTATATCATTTGCATGAATTGATATTTATGTTGACAAGTTCATGCTGATTTCGAAACTTATATTAAGATTTTTGAAAATGGTGTTTAAGTGTATTGTGACATTCTTGTTGGGGCGGATTTCTTCATGATTACTCTTCCTGTGTATGCATCTTCGACATTCAGGGACGAATGTTCTCAAGGGGAAGATATTGAGACACCCCAAAAATTGTCCAAAAATATGCCTCGAAAATGCCATGATCGTAATTTCCATATATCTCAAAATCCATGCATGATATCGAAAATCCGACTTTATATTCATGATCAGGGGAAATATTGAGTAGGGGATGGGTATAACCCTGATTTTAGAGCAAGCATATCAAAATTTAATTTTCCAAAGTTGATGAAAGATAGAATCGATCCGTGCCCTGGCGCGACACTGCCAAGGCATGGACCTGTACATTTTGTTGTCAGTTTATCTAGTTCAATCCAAGGCCTTGGGGTCTTGGACCAAAGTCTTCCTATGTGTAAAAAGACCTATACTTAGTCATTTGTCAACCTCATGTCATTCAATACATTCACTAAAACCATCTCTAACACTTAGCCAAATATTTCATCAAAATTCAAGTACCCCAAACTCATTACTGGTCTCAAGAAATTCATTCAAGCTTCAAGTTCTCATTCAAATTTACATCAACGAAATCTCCAAAGTTGAGGTATGTCAGTTTCAACCATTGGGTCCTTTGTCCTATGGTGCCCAACCTTCTTTTTAAGTAAGTTGCATGTTTTAAAGTTCATTTATCTATGGGTATTTCTTACTACGAATTTCATTAAACTATGCTGGGTGTGGACTGTTTAAGCATGTTTTGAGCTATGAATTGATGATCTATTATGAGATTTGATGAGGGTATTCAATGTATCTTGCATAAGGGTTTTACCATGTGTTGGTGGGTTGATTTACATTAAGTTTTCTCATATGATTTCAATATTTTTGAATTGCACGAGTATGAACTAGCATTACACACCCACCAAGTGTTTGATAAAATGTTTAGTTATGGATTCCTGAGTTATAGATGATCTATTGTATGGCTTAAGAGTCAAGTGACTTTATGATGATGAAAGGAATATTTTTACGTGATGATTTCCTGAAAAGAATCTATAGTGTTGCAAGTGGACCACACCTAGTTGAGGGGGTGATACGCTTCAACCACTTTGATGGGGGGTGGTATGCCCATCTGCCATGTTGAGGGGTATATACCTTGACTACTTTGATGGGGCGTGGTGTGCCCATCTACCATATTGAAGGGTATATACCTTGACCAGTTTTAAGAGGGGTGGTATGCCCATCTACCAATTGAGGGGTAGATTCCTCAATCACTTTGACAGGGGGTGGTATGACCATCTACCAATTGAGGGGTAGATTCCTCAATCACTTATAAGGGGGTGGTATGCCTTGGATTCCAAGAACTAGTTGCTTTGTCTATGATGATGGTCTCTTCCTACATATGTAATATCTTCTATTTAAGCATGTTTTACTTCAAGCATTGATCATGCATATCATATTGCTATTAACTTACCTATAACTTATGAATAAGAATTTTGACTATGTTGTCTATCTCTTGTTGCACTGCATCCGACATACTTAGTACATTGAAATGTACTAACGCATACTCTATGCTACATGATGTTACCATGTAGGAACCGGAGCCCCTTACGATCATCCTCCTCATGGCTAGTTGGTCACCTTGAAGATAAGCTATTGGTGAGTTCTCAAGTTCAGGGACACTAGCTTTGCAGTCTTACTTTGGTTATCTCTATATGTTGAACCATGATACTAAAAAGGTGAGCCTGGAAAGTTGTCTTGGCCCCCGTCTAATCTATGTAAGAGGTGTTGTTTGACAAATGTTGTAATTATGCTTTGAGATTTTACTCTTCTATGATTTATGCTATTAAAGACTTCTTATAGTCCCTTTTATCCATACTTATACCTTCCTTTTGTTATCTAATTGCTTCCGCGACCAAGGATGTGTAAATGATATGCTAAGAGGCTTCTTTGGAGTCCCCTCAGGTTCCCATTCGCCATGTCACGTCTAGGCCCTAGGCTTGGGTTGTGACAGGAGAACGCCTCCACTCTACCATCTCTCACCAAGGCCTTCAACTCTAGTAAGGCAGGGTCTAGATGTTGTTTCGCCTTTACTTCCTCAATCAATAAAGACATAGAACCATCAACCACCACTACACAACCATTATCAACTTCTTCCAACCTAACCCCCAATCTAGGCAATCGATGGACCTCTCTAGCCACCTCTTTGCCACTATCACCAGCATGAGCTAGACTACCCACAGACATCCTACTTAGAGCATCGGCCACAATATTAGCTTTGATGGGGTGATAATGTACACTCATATCATAACCATTAAGGAGCTCTAACCACCTTCTTTGTCTCAAGTTAAGATCTTTTTGGGTGAAAACATATTAAAGACTCTTATGATCGATAAACACATCAACATGAACCCCACACAAGTAATTATACCAAATTTACAAAGGAAACACCACGGCCACCAACTCAAGATCATGGGTGGGAAAATTCTTCTCATGCAGTCCTTACCATTTTGCATCAAAACAGACCACAAACCAAGCATCACAATACACAACAAACCCTTCCATTAGAGACAAAATAGGAGTGGAGAGAAGCTTATCTTTCAAAGTTTGGAAACTCTTTTCACACTTATCGGTCCACACAAGTTTCACCTTCTTATCAATCAACTTAGTCATAGGAGATGCAATAGAAAAGAAACCATTTACAAACCTTCAACAATAACCCGCCAAACCCAAGATACTTCTTATATCCAATGGAGTCAAAGGTCTAGGCCAAGATCTAATCACCTTAGTCTTCTTAAGATCCTCCTTAATGCCATTTCCCAACACCACATGCCCTAGGAAAGTGAAATCTTTCAACCAAAACTCACATTTTTCATATATAGCATATAAATTCTCCTCCATCAAGATTTGCATTATCACCCTTAAGTGATTCACATGCTCCTTCTTACTATGGGAATAAATCAAGATATCATTAATAAAAAACACCACAAATAAGTCAAGGTAGGGTTTAAAGACCCTATTCAGAGGATCCATGAATATAGCTGGTACATTAGTCAACCCGAAGGACATAACCACAAACTCAATGTGCCCATAACTAGTCCGAAAGGTCATATTGGGAATGTCACACACCCTTACTTTCACTTGGTGATACCCAGACTGAAGATCAATCTTAGAGACATGACTAGCCCCTTGAAGTTAGTCAAAAAGATCATCAATCCTTGGTAGAGGGCACTTATTCTTTATGGTGACTCTATTAAGTTGTTGGTAATCAATGCACATTCTAAGAGAGCCATCCTTCTTCTTCACAAATGACATTGGTGTACCCCAAGATGACTTACTAGGCATTTTAAAACCCTTTTCCAATAAATCCCTCAATTGTTCATTCAACTCCTTTAACTCAGCTAGGGCCATACGATAAATGGGAATAGAAATGGGTTGAGTATCAGGAAGGAGGTCTGTACCAACGTCTATTTCTGTTTCAGGATGGAACTGGAAAAACTCATCTGGAAAGACATCAAGGAACTCATTAACCACTGGAACCAACTCTATAGGAAGGACTTTGGACACAACATCCCTAACCCTCACAACATGACAGAGACAACCATTAGCAATCAACTTTTTGGCTTTAAGACAAGAAATAAATCTACCCTTGACCACCACATCACAACTTTCCCGCTTAAGGACGGGCTTATTCGAGAATTCAAATTTGATCCTATAGGTTCTACAATCAATAGAAGCATAATATGCATGCAGCCAATCCATCCCAAGAATGGTATTAAAATCCACCATATCAAACTCAACCAAATCACAAGGCAAGATTTTATGCGATATGAATACGGGACAATTTCTATAGACTCTTTTAGAAACAATAGACTCAACAATAGGGGTAGACACTTCATAGGTTTCACACAATAATTTGGGGCTAAGATGAAGCCTTTTGCCAACAAAACGAGTAATAAAAGAAAGAGTGGCACCCAGATCTATCAATGTGTATACATCAAAATCAAAAACCTTTAACATACTAGCGACGACATCAGGCACCTCATCTACCCTTTATCTCCCTTGAAGAGCATAGAACCTATTTTGCCTAGGAGCAACCCCCCCCCCCTTTATTGTCCTCCTCTTCCCTTTGGACCTGTATTTGCACCTTAGCCTTGCGGACGACCATCTGTACCCTTGTTTTGATTACAAGGATAATCCATCACCTTATGACCCACTTCACCACAACTATATCAAGCATTAGTGTTCTTCAAACATGGACCATTATGGATCATACCACACCCTTTGAATTTAGGGTAGTCATTGGCAAACCTTCTATTAGGTGCAATGGAAAACCCTTGGCTTGGAGGCATGTGGCCTTGAGCAAACTGGCCACCCTTGGAATTTTGTAATCCACATTCAAAACGGGTCCTCTTGGCCTCACTATTTATCCTTTTTCTCAAATTTTTCCCATATAGTTTTTCAGTATATGTCATGAGGCGGGAAAAATCCATATCACCTATCAACATGGTAGTTTGACACTCCTCTTTCACCAAGTCGAACACACCGACACAGATTTGTTCATCCTAGACCTTTGCTCGGCAACCAATTGTGGCGCATACATGCAAAGTTGGTTGAACTTAAGGGCATACACCATCACACTCATAGACCTTTGCTTTAGATTCATAAATTCCATAATTTTCACCTCCTTTCACTCTAAAGGAAACAACTAGTTGAGAAAAGCCGCTTAGAACTCTTCCCAAGGGATAGCATCACCATTCCCCTTCTCCATCTTACTTGAGTGACCCATATTTGAGCCACCCCTATAATTTGATAGGCTGTCAACTCCGCCTTTTCCTCCAAGTTGACTCCCATAATGGATAACACCTTTACACATCATTAATGAATTCTTGTGGATCCTCATCCACCTTGGACCCATGAAACTCCGGTGGGTTCATTCTAATAAAATACCTCACCCTTGAGGTCGAAGTAGGAGCATGAGGGGCTTGGGCCTCTTGGTTGATTTGATTAGTCATAGCATAGGTCAACATGGTAATAGCATCCCAAAATTCTTCATGGGACACTGCCCCATCTTGAGGAGCTTAAAGAGCAGGAGGGGTCGGTTGCTCCTCGAGAGTATGGGCTCTTCTTTCCCTTGGAATTGGCATGATCTAGAATAGAAAAGAACATTCGTTAGAGGAAAAAGCCTTACCTTATTCCTAAAGAATGACATACATTTCATAAAATGCCTCTAAAACTCTTATTCATAGTTGCGGTGCACTTCACAACTACGAATAAGACCCTAAACGACACGGTGTGTTAGATTCATAAATGACCCCAAAAATTACCCAAAAATGTGCCTGGAAAGATGCTCAGAATTATAATTTCCATATATCTGAAAATTCGACTTCATATTCTTGTTCAGAGGGTCATTTTGAGTGGAAAATGTGTCCTAACCTTATTTAAGAGCAAACGGTTAGCAATTTCAATTTTCCGAAATTTCATTTCCGGAGAGCTTTTTGCGCCCCTGGCACGACGTGCCAAGGGCGTGCAAGAGTGCATATTTTTGTTCAGCTTTGACTTTGGTCCAAGACTTTTAGGTCTTGGACCTAAGTGTTTCTAAATGTGAAAATGCCTATACTTAACAATTTTTCACCCTTATATCATTTTAAACATTCCCCAATACATATCAAATACTTAGCCAAATATTTTACTGCTAAACTCAAGTCTTAAAACCCTCTCCGGATCTAAGTATTTCCTCTCAAGCTTCAAGTCTCCATCTCAAATCTTCATCAAGTTCATCTCCAAAACTAAAGTATATGGGTTTGTTTCATGGGTTCCTTCCACCCATGATACCCAAGCACCTTTTACTCTAATTTTCATGATTTAAACTTGATTTATTCATGGATCCTATCTATTATGAAAATCACAGCACACCATGTTAGGATTTATGAAATTGTGACGATTTTACCATGTTTTGGGCTATGAAGCCAAGGTCTATTGTAAGATTTGATGAAGGGTTTTGATGTATATTACTTGAGGGTGTTACCAAGTATCTCTTGAAGGTTTTACATTGAATTTTCTAGCACGATTTCACTTATGAATTGTATGGTTTTATACTAGCACTACACACCCTCTAAGTGTTTGATCAAATGTCTGGTTATGGTTTATTAAGAAGTTGAGGGCTCAGTGCTTGTCTTATGAGTTGAATGACTATATGATAATGAAATGATGGTGAGATGCATGTATGTCTATGATGGTTATACGATGATGAAATGTATGCATGGATATGATGAGTAGATGACGATGAGAGGTATGGATGTATAAATGATATTATTCTATATAGTGTTGGCTTGTGACCATACCCTACTCGGGAGTTGAGCGTCAGGTAATCATTTCAAGGGGTTCATACCTTGATAACCTATCGGGGGGTTTGTACTTCGATCACCACAGGCTGTACGAGTGTAATGATCCATCAACCTTTTTTCTGATTTGTACCCATCAACCTATCGGAGGGTTTGTACTCTGATCACCACAGGTGGTAGGGTGAAATTATCCATCAACCATGTTGGGTGTTTGAACCCATCAACCTTGTAGGGGGTTCGTACTCTATCAACCATGTTGGTGGTTTATACCCAAAAACCGTTGGGGGATTTTTACCTCAACAACCTCATGAAGGGGTTCGTACCTTATACGCCTCTCTAAGCGGGTGATAGGCCGTCTATTGCACTAAAAAATGGTTACTCCCTCCACTTATGTTATGTTTTATGGAGGTATGATTTAATTCAAGAATCTTCCATTCATTACATATTGCCATATACTCATTTATTATCTAATTAAGCATTTCGATTATGATGCCTACCTATTGTTGTGTTGCATTCTATATACTTAGTATATTCAAATGTACTAACACAGACTCTCTGCCTACATGATGTCACCATATAGGAATCATTGTATCGCTTGATCATCCTCCTCCTCCACGTGACTAGTACGATTTTCAATCGAGCTTGTTGATGAGCCCTCCAATCTAGGGACTTTACTTATGATATCTTTCTATGCATTAAGACTTTCTCTCTTTGACTTATTTATTGACTATGAGGTAAGCTTGATTGCTTTGTCTTGGCCCTCGCTATCTATGTAATAGAGGTGTTTTTGGACATGTTGTGTATCTATGCTATGAGTTTTGACTCTATTGTCTCTTGATGTTTATGATATGGAAGTTTACCCTTAGACCCAATTCCCCTTGTTTACGTTTACCACTCATTATTATTCTAACTGCTTCCGTGACCAAGGATGTGTAATGATATGCTACGAGGCTTGTTTGGGGTTCCTTTGGGTTCCCCATTGGCCGGTCATATCTAGGCCCTAGGCTTAGATCATGACAAAGTTGATATCAAAGCACTAGGTTGTTAGATCCTCAGAGTCCAACACACTGCGTTGACTAGAGTCTTATTCATTGTTGTGTTGTGCACCACAACAATAAGTAGGATGGTATGAAACATTTTAGGAAATATTCCCCTTCTTCATGTTCTAAGCCATGTTATAGAGTTGAAGTAAGCTCTCCTTCCCTAACGTTTATTCTTTGCTATGCTAGATCATGCCTTATACGAGAGGGAGATGAGCCTGCACACCCAAGGAGCAACCGGCCAACAGAGAGCTTAGGGATACTCTCACCTTGCTTGTTGAAGTGGTGGCTAATCAAGCCACTCAAAGGGCCCAAGCCCCTTATTCTCCTACACCGGCTTCTCGGGTAAGAGACTTCATGAGAATTAATCCCCTGGAATACTATGGGTTAAAGGTATATGTCATCCCTCAAGAGTTCATTGATGAGTTCTTTAAGATATTAGTCATCATGGGTGTGAGACTGGAAGAAAAGGAGGAGTTGGCGGCCTACCAACTCAAAAGGGTAGCACTAATACGGTATAACCAATGGAAAGAAAGAAGGGAGTCAACTATGTGGTGCTTTAGGAAGAGTTGAAAGTGGCTTTCCTTAATCGGTTCTTCCCTTTTTAGGTTAGGGAAGCTAAATTGGTGGAATTTATGAATTTGAGACAAGGGTGAAAGAGTATAAGGGGATATGCCCTCAAGTTCAACCAACTTTCAAAATTTGCTCCTTACTTGGTTGCCAACCCAAGGTCGAGAATGAATAAGTTCGTGATGGGGATGTCCGATTTAGTGAGTGTAGAATGTCGGTCTACTATGTTGATCAGTGACATCAACTTGTCCCATTTGATGACCTACATCAAACAAATGGAAGAGGAGAAATTGAGAAAGAGGAGGGGATATGAGTCCAAGAGGGCCTATTTTAAGGGTAAGTTCCAAATAGATGGTCAGTTTGATAAAAGGCAAGGGTCTTCTCATGCATTTCAAAGGAGGGTTGTCAATGACTTTCCAAGTGCCCAAAGTATTGGTGTTGTGGTTCCTAATGAGGTTTGTCTTAGGTCTAGACGGGGTCATAAGGGCCCATGTTTGAGAGATACTAATGCATTCTTTGGTTGTGGAGAGATGGGTCACAAAAAGATAGATTGCACTCGAAATCGCAACAAGGGCAAAGAGGTTCATCCAGAAGGTGCTAATGTGGTTCCTTTAGGGAGAGGTGGCCAGCAAGATGGTTCCCCAAGGCACAACCTATTCTATGCTTTACTGGGAAGCAAGGGGTTGATGATGACCCCGATGTTGTTACCAGTATATTAAAAATCTTTGACTTTAATTTAAATGCATTGACTGATCCGGGTGCCACACTTTCTTTTGTTACCCCCTTTGCAGCCAAAAAGTTCCATGTTGACCCCGAGTTGTTGCATGAGTCATATAAGGTATCTATTACTATAGGTATATCTATAATTGCTATGAAAGTTTATAGAAGTTGTCCTATTCGCATTTTGCATAAAATCTTGCCTTGTGATCTTATTGAGTTAGACATGGTTGATTTTGATATTATTCTTGGGATGAATTTGTTGCATGCATACTATATTTCTATTGATTGTAGAACTCATAGGGTCAAATTCCAATTTCCAAACAAACCCTCCCTGAGTGGGAAAGTCAAGATATGGTAGTCAAGGTTAGATTCATCTCTTGAATTAAAGCTCGTAAGTTGATCTCTTAGGGGTTTCTTTACCATCTTGTGAGGGTTAGGGATGTGGAGTCTAAATTCCTTCCCATAGAGTTTGTTCCAATTGTAAATGTGTTTCTTTATGTCTTCCCAAATGACCTTCCAGGTATCCCTCTCAAAAAGGCAATAGACTTTGGCATAGACCTCCTCCCCAATATTCAAACCATTTCTACTCCCCCTTACACATGGCCCCAACAGAGTTGAAGGAGTTGACGGAACAATTTAGGGACATATTGGAGAAGGGATTTATTAGGCTAGCCAATCACCTTAGGGTGCTTCAGTGTTGTTTGTGAAAAAGAAAAATGGGTCCTTTTGGATGTGTATTGACTATCGGCAACTCAATAGGGTCACCATCAAAAATAGGTATCCTCTTCCAAGGATTGATGATTTGTTTGACTAATTCCAAGGGGCTAGCCATTTCTTTAAGATTGATCTTCGGTCCAGGTATCATCAAGTCAAAGTAAGGGAGTGTGATATTCTCAAGATGGCATTCTGGACTAGATATAGGCATTATGAAATTGTGGTGTTGTCTTTTGGGTTGACCAATGCACCAGCCATCTTTATGGACCTAATAAACAAGGTTTTCAAACCATACCTTGATTCTTTTGTTGTGGTGTTCATTGATGATATTTTGATTTATTCTCGTGGTGAGGAATAGCGTAGGGCTTATTTGAGGGTTGTATTGCAAAGAGTGAGGGAGGATAAATTGTATGCTAAATAATAAAAGTGTGAATTTTTGTTGAAGGAGGTTGATATCCTAGGGCATGTGGTGTCAGGGGATGGTATAAAGGTGGGTTGTAAAAAGATCGATGTGATTAGAAATAGGGCTAGACCAATGACCCCGTCGGATATTTGGAGTTTCTTGGGCTTAACGGGCTACTATCAGAGGTTTGTGAATGAGTTCTCTTCTATTGCTTCCCCTATGACAAAATTGACTCAAAAGAATGCTAAGTTTGTGTGGTCCGATGAATGTGAAAGGAGTTTCCAAACGTTGAAAGATAAGGTTGTGTCTACTCTGATATTGTCACTACCAAATGGTCTTAAGGGATTTGTTGTGTGTTGTGATGATTCTCGGGTTGGTTTGGGTTGTGCGTTGACGCAAAATGGTAACGTCAGAGCCTATGCTTCTAGAAAACTCAAAGTCCATGAAAAGAACTACCCTACCCATGATCTTGAGTTAGCCGCCATTGTGATTGCATTAAAGATTTGGTGCATTACTTGTATGGGGTGCATCTTAATATGTTCACCGATCATAAGAGCCTCCAATATATCATCACTCAAAAGGATCTCAACTTAAGGCAATGGAGATGGTTAGAACTTCTTAAGGACTATGATATAAGTATGCATTATCATCTGGTAAGGCAAATATAGTGGCAGATGCTTTGAGTAGGGTGTCTATGGGTAGTATAGCTCATGTTGATGGTGGTGAAATGGAGATGGCTAGGGAGGTGCATCGAATGGCTAGGTTGGGAGTTAGGTTGGAAGAGGTTAGCAATGGGGGCATTGTTGTTGTTGATGGTTCTAGGTCTTCCTTGGTTGATGAGGTGAAAGAAAAGCAAGATCTTGATTCCTCCTTGTTAGAATTGAATGCCTTAGTAAAGGAGGGTAAGGTGGTGGTTTTCTCCCAAAGGGTAGATGGTGCCCTTAGGTACCAAGGTAGGCTATATGCCTTGTGTTGACGGTTTGAGGGATAGAATCCTTGATGAGGCCCATAACTCTTCTTATTTTATCCACCCCGATTACACCAAAATGTATAGAGACTTGAGAGGTGTGTATTAGTGGGGAGGCATGAAGAGGGACATTGCAAAATTCGTCTCCAGTTGTCATAGTTGTCAACAAGACATTGACGTCCCTACTTGGAAGTCGGAAGAGGTAAATATGAATTTTGTGGTTGGGTTGCCCAAGATTAGAAAGGGTTTTGGTTTTATATGGGTTGTGGTTAATAGGATGACAAAATCGGCTCACTTTCTACCAGTTAATACCACATATGGGGCTAAAGATTATGCATGGTTGTACATTCATGACTTGGTAAGGTTACATGGGGTTCCTTTGTCCATCATACCGGATCGTGGGGCACAACTCACTTCTCACTTTTGGAGGTCCTTTCAAAGGGGTCTTGGTATTTAAGTTAAGCTTACTACGACCTTTCACTCTCAAACAGAGACCATCCAAAACCTTGAGGATATGCTTAGAGCATATGTCAGGTTGAGCCTATGATTTGTGGGTCTTTATAGGGTAATGAGAAGGGTTGGAAAGGTAGCTTATGAGTTGGAATTGCTTAGGGAACTGGATTTGGTTCATCTGGTGTTTCATGTGTCCATGTTGAGGAAATGTGTTGGTGATCCCAATGTTGTTGTACCTCTTGATATTGTGGTTGTTGTTGAAGATAATTTGACCTATGAAGAGTTTCCGGTTCAGATCTTGGATAGGCAAGTGAACAGATTGAGAAACAAAGAGGTCACTTCCGTTAAGTTCCTTTGGAGGAATCAACAAGTTAAAAGTGCTACTTGGGAGGCCGAAGTGAACATGTCAAAGTGATATCCTTACCTTTCCCACTCCACTCAAGCCTAAGGTACTGATTTAAGTCTTTATTTGATCTCAAGTCTTAAGTTCAGCCCTCATGCCATTGCATATGTTCATGTTTAAATTGACTAAGTTCATGATGATTTTACACTTATGATGAGATTCTGAAATGATATTTAAGTGCATGTTGCATTTCTATGTGGGCTGGAATTGTCATGAACGTATCTCTCATATACATCACTTTGACCTTCAAAGACAAATGTTCCCAAGGGGGAGATTGAAATGACCCCAAAAAGTGCTCGAAAATATGCCTCGGAGGTTCCCTGAATCGTAATTTCTATATATCTCAAAATTCATGCGCGATATCGAAAATCCAACTTCATATTCTTCTTCAGGGGGTCATTTTCAGTGGAAATAGGTCTAATCCCGATTTAAGAGCAAATGGTTAGCAATTTCGATTTTCCAAAATTTCATTTCTAGAGAGATTTTCGCGCACATGGTGCGATGCACTAAGGGCCGCACTAGTGCATATTTTTGTTCAGTTTTAACTTCGGTCCAAGACTTTAAGTCTTGGTCCTAAGTGCTCCCAAATGTGAAAATGTCTATACTTAACTATTTTTTACCCTCATATCATTCTAAACGTTCTCCAATACTCATTCAAACACTTATCCAAATATTTTACTCCTATACTCAAGTCTCAAAACCCTCTCTGAATCTAAGGATTTACTCTCAAGCTTCAACTCTCCATCCCCAATCTTCATCAAGTTCATCTCCAAAGCTAAGGTATGTAGATTTCTTTCATGATTCCTTCCACCCTTTATACCCAAGCTCCTTTTACTCTAATTTGCATGATTTAAAGTTGATTTATTCATGGATCTTAATTGTTATGAAAATCACTACACATCATGCTGGGATTTATGAAATTATGACTGTTTTACCATGTTTTGGGCTATGAAACCAAGGTTTGTTGTAAGATTTGATGAAGGACTTTGAAGTATATTGCTTAAGGGTGTTACCAAGTATCTCTTGAAGGTTTTACATTGAATTTTCTAATTGATTTCACTCTTGAACTACATAGTTTTATACTAGCACTACACACCCTCAAAGTATTTCATAAAATGTTCGGTTATGGCTTATTGAGGAGTTGAGGGCTCAATGCTTTTCTTATGAGTTGAATGACTATATGATGATGAAATGATGATGGAAAGATGACATAATGATAATCAGATGCATGTATGTCTATGATGACTATATGATGATGAAATGATGATAGAATGATGATGAAATGAATATAGAATGATGATGAAATGATGATGAGATGCATATATGTCTATGATAGTTATACGATGATGAAATGAGAATAGAAGGATGATGAAATGTATGCATTGATATGATGGGTATTGACGATGAGAGGGATGAATGCATAAATGATATTATTATATATAGTGTTGGCTTGTGACCATGCCCTACTCAGGGGTTTAGCGCTAGGTAACTATGTCAAGGGGTTCATACCTTGATAACCTATCTGGGGGGGTTTGTACTCCGGTCACCACTGGTGGTACGGTGCGACGATCCATCAACCTTGTTGGAGTTTTGTACCCAACAACCATCGGGGAATTTGTACTCTGGTCACCACAGGTGGTAGGGTGCAACTATCTATCAACCATGTTGGGGTTTTGTACCCATTAACCATATAGGGGGGGTTTGTACTCCATCAATCATGTTGGAGGTTTGTACCCATCTACTCGTTGCGGGGTTTGTACCTCAACAATCTCATGAAGGGTTCGTACCTCATGTGCCTCTCCAAATGGGTGATAGGCCTTGGATTGCACCAACAATTGGTGACTCCCTCCACATATGTTATGTTATATGAAAGTATGATTTAATTCAAGCATCTTCCATTCATGACATATTGCCAAATACTCATCTATTGTCGAATTAAGCATTTTTATTATGATGTCTACCTATTGTTGCATTGCATCCTATATACTTAGAATATTCAAACGTACTAATGCATACTCTATGCCTACATGATGTCACCATGTATGAACCGGTGTACCGCTTGATCATCTGCCTCCTCCACATGGCAAGTACGATTTCTATCAAGCTTGTTGGTGAATCCTCCAATCCGAGGATGTTACTTATGATCTCTTGCTATGTATTAAGACTATCTCTCTTTGACTTATGTATTGACTATGAGGGTGAGCTCAGTTGCTTTGTCTTGGCGCTTGCTCTTATCTATGTAGTAGAGGTGTTGTTGGACATGTTATGTATATAGGTTATGAGCTTTGACTCTATTGTCTCTTGATGTTTATGATATAAAAGTTTACCCTTAGACCCAATTCCCCTTGTTTACGTTTACCTCTTATTCTTATTCTAATTGCTTCCGCGACTAAGGATGTTTAATGATATGTTACAAAGCTTGTTTGGGGTTCCTTCAGGTTCCCCATTCGTTGGTTATGTCTAGGCCCTAGGCTTGGGTCGTGATAGATTCTGAGGACCATTAACAACCTAGTGGTCTGACACCAAGTTTTTCACGATCCCATCCTATAGCCTAGACGTAATACGAAGAATGGGGAACCCAAAGGAATCTCAAACAAGCCTCTTAGGATATCAATCACACATCCTTGGTCGCAAAAGTAAAACATCAAGTGCAAGAAACATAAAGAATGGAAAGGGGACTAAGGGAAGTCTTAGATAATCATAAAAAGATTCAAGAGTCAAGATCATAGCATAATTACATCAACTGTTCCAACAACACCTCTAGCATAAATTGGGCGGGGGCCAAGATACTTTCCGGGCTCTTCTCATTGTACCAAATGTTCAACATAAAGAGACAACAAACGCAAGAGTAGCATAGCTAGTGTCCCCGAATTTGAGGACTCACCAAAAGTTTATCTTTAAGATGCCAAAACTCGCCACATGGAGGATGGTCATGAGGAGCTTTAGTTCCTACATGGTAATATCATGTAGGCATAGAGTATGCGTTAGTACGTTTTAATGTACCAAGTATGTAGGATGCAATGCAACAAGACATAGACAACATAGACAAAAATGCATAATCATAAGCAATGGATAAGTATAATAACAATATGGTATGCATGACTAATGTTTGAAGTAAAACATGAAATGTTTGAAGTAAAATATGCTTGTAAAACAAATAACTTGCAAATACAGTTTACATATGTAGGAAGAGACTATATCCACATAGCCCAAGCAAGCTTTACTTGAATTCCAAGGCGTGCCACCCCTTGGAAGGTGATTGAGGTACATACCCCTCAACATGGGTAGATAGGCATGCCACCCTCCATCATAGTGGTCAAGGTACATACCCCTCAACAAGGTAGATGGGCATGTCACCCCCCATCATAGTGGTCAAGGTACATACCCCCTAACAAGGTAGATGGGCATGTCACCTATTCCCCCCCCCCCTCCAATGATAGTGGTTAAGGCATGTCACCCCCTCAACAAGGTGATTGGGCATATCATGCCCCAACATGGTATGGTCAACTTGCAACACTATAGATACTTTTAATGAACTCAATACATATATACATTCCCTTAATCATCATAGTGTCACTTAGCTTGTAAACCATACAATAGATCATCAATAACTCAAGAATTCATGTCAAGACATTTAATCAAACACTTAGCAGGTGTATAATGCTAGTTTAAAATCACGTTATTCAAGAGTGAAATAATGTGAGAAAACTCAATGTAAATAAACCCACCAACATATATTAAAACCCTCATGCAAGATAGCTTGAAGTCCCTCATCAAACCTCATAATAGATTATAGTTTCATAGCTCAAAACATGCATAGTCACAATAGACAAATCATCTCATAGTATAAGCTTGAAATAGGTAGACATATTCTTCCAATCATCATTTCAAAAAACCCCAACATAATTTATAATCATAATCCATAATAAGTAATACCCATAAATAATGCAACTTGAAAACATGTTATTTTCATAAAAAGGAAGGTTGGGTACCATGGGTGAAAGAACCTAATGGTTGAAACGCACATACCTCAAATTTGGGGATTTCCATGATGTAGATTTGAATGAGAACTTAAAGCTTGAATGAAGTTCTTGATATCCGGAATTGAGCTTGAGACACTTGAATTGGATGGAATATTTGGTTAAGTGTTGGAGAGGCTTTTGAGAGAGTTTTTGAGTGATATAGAGTTGAAAATAGCCAAATATAGGTGTTTTTATGCATAAATGGGCACGGGGCAAAGACCACAATGCCTTAGGGCCGAAATGAAAAATTAAAGAAGTGCGAACACATCTTCGCCACAGGTACGCATCACGGAGTCATTGTGGATGCCCTTTGCAAATTGAAATTTTGTCGAAAATCATTTTTTGCTACAGGTCTTTTAAAATTCGAGTTCTACCCATTTTGCACTCAATTTTGCCTCCATTCAATAATATGAAGTCAGATTTTCGATATCACGCACGTATTTTGAGATATATGGAAATTACGATTATGGGCATTTCTGAAGCACATTTTTGGGGCTTTCAATGAGGACAATCAATAACCTTATGAGAAACTTCACCAAAACCAAAGAAAGCATTTGAATTTCTCAAACAAGGACCACAATGATTCTTTTCACACCTTGGACATCTAGGTTTTACCTTTCCTCCATTACCACCTTGGAACCTTTGATTAGTCACTCTATCATTGGCAAACCTGTTGCTGGAAGCATTCGATGACCATTGGCCTTGGAACTTATGGCCTTGAGGAAACCGGCCACCTTTAGAACCTTAAAACCCACCTTCAAAACGGGCCCTCTTAGACTCACTACTCCTTCTCTTTATAAATTTTTCCCCCTCTAGTTGTTCGGCATACGTTATGAAACGGGACAAATCAATATCACCAACAAGCATAGCAGTTCGACATTCCTCATTAACATAGTTGGACAGACCCGATAAAAATTTGTTCATCCTTGACCTCGAATAGACAACCAAATGAGGGGCATATATGGAGAGTTGATTGAACTTGAGGACATACTCCCTCATACTCATAGACCCTTACTTTAGATTCATAAATTCCATCATATTCGCCTCCCTTAGCTCAATAGGGAAGAACCGGTTGAGAAATGTCGCATTGAATTCCTCCCAAGGGATAGCATCACCATTCTCCATTCTCTATTTTTCTCTGAATCAACCCCCATAATGGGAAACACCTTATACACCTCATCAATGAATTCTTGGGGGTCCTTATCCACCTTGGATCCATAGATTCATTCGAGTAAAATCCCTTACCCTTGAGGCCGGAGTAGGAGCATGAGGGGATTGGAACCCTTAGTTGAATTGATTCATCATGGCATGGGCCAACAAAGTGATAGCATCTCGGAACTCATCATGGGACACTCTCCCATCATGAAGAGCTTGAGAAGCAGGAGGGTCTGGTTGCTCCTCGAGTATACGGGCTCTTCTTCCTCTTGGAATCGACATGTTCTAGAATATCAAAGAACATTCGTTTGAGGAAAAAGCCTTACCTTACTTCTAAAGCATGACATTGATCATGAAGAAGGGAAACATTTCCTAAAACGCCTCATAGCCTCTTACTCATAATTGTGCTGGACTTCACAACCATGAATTAGACTCTAATCGATGTGGTGTGTTGGATTCCGAGGACCATTAGCAATGTAGTACTCTGATATCAAGTTTGTCACGACCCAAGCCTAGGGCCTAAACGTGACACAGCGAATGGGAACCCGAAGGGACCCAAAAAAGCCACTTAGAATATCAATTACACATCCTTGGTCGCGGAAGCAAAATTTTACAACAACAAGAATATAAATAAGGGAAAAAGGGACTAAGGGTAGTCTTGATATTTGTAAACCATAAAAGAGTCAAAGCTCAAAACATTAGTACATCAATTGTTCCAACAACACCTTCTCTAAACATAGATTGGAGCAAGGGCCAAGACACTCTCCGTGCTCACCCTCATAATGTCATATGTTCAACACCAAGAACTCTTAAAGACAACAACAGAAAATAGATAGTTCCCCAGAACTTGAGGACTCACCAAGCTTTTCTTCGAATCTACACTCAATTTTCCCCTCGATCAAGAATATGAAGTCAGATTTTCGATATCATGCATAGATTTTGAGATATATAAAAATTACGATTATGGGAATTTCTAAAGCACATTTTTGGGGATTTCAATGACGACAATCAACAACCTTATGGGTAACTTCACCACAACCAAAGAAAGCATTTGAATTTCTCAAACAAGGACCGCGATGATTCTTTTCACACCTTGGAAATCCAGGCTTTACCTTTCCTCCATTACCACCTTGAACCTTTGATTAGTCACTTATCATTGGCAAATCTTGTTGGAAGCATTGGACGACCCTTGGCCTTGGAACTTGTCGCCTTGAGGAAACCGGCCAACTTTAGAACCTTAAAACCCACCTTCAAAATGGGCCCTCTTGGCCTCACTATTCCTTCTTTATCTAAGTTTTTCCCCCTCTAGTTGTTCGGCATACATCATGAAGCGGGACAAATCCATATCACCTACAAGCATGGCAGTTTGACATTCCTCATGAACATAGTCAGATACACCCGACACAAATTTATTCATCCTTGACCTTAGATGGGCAACCAATTGAGGGGCATACATGAAGAGTTGGTTGAACTTGAGGAAATACTCCCTCTTACTCATAGTCCTTTGCTTTAGATTCAAAAATTCCATCATATTCGCCTCCCTTAGCTCAATAGGGAAGAATCAGTTTAGAAATGCCACTTTGAATTCCTCCCAAGGGATAGCATAACCATTCCCCTTCTCCATCATCCTCCAAATTAACCCCCATAATAGAAAACACATTATACACCTTATCAATGAAATCTTAGGGGTCCTCATCCACCTTGGATCCATGGAACTCCCATGGGTTCATTCGAGTAAAATTCCCTGGCCCTTGAGGCCGGAGTAGGAGCATGAGGGGCTTGGGACCCTTGGTTCAATTGATTTTTCATGGCATGGGCCAACATAGTGATAGCATCTCGGAACTCATCATGGGCCACTCCCCCATCATGAAGAGCTTGATGAGCGGAAGGGGTCGGTTGCTCCTCGAGTGTACAGGCTCTTCTTCCTCTTGGAATCGGCATGATCTAGAATAGCAAAGAACATTCGTTAGAGGAAAAAGGCTTACCTTACTTCTAAAGCACGACATAGATCATGAAGAAGAGAAACATTTCCTAAACGACTCATAGCCTCTTACTCATAATTGTGCTGGACTTCACAACCATGAATAAGACTCTAATCGATGTGGTGTGTTGGATTCCGAGGACCATTAGCAACCTAGTGCTCTGATATTAAGTTTGTCACGACCCAAGCCTAGGGCCTAGACGTGATACAATGAATGGGAACCCGAAGGGACCCAAACAAGCGTCTTAGCATATCAATTACACATCTTTGTTCACGAAAGCAAAGTAAACAACAACAAGAATATAAGTAAGGGAAAAAGGGACTAAGGGACGTCTTGATATTTATAAACCATAAAAGAGTCAAAGCTCAAATCATAAGCACATCAATTATTCCAACAACACCTCTAAACATAGATTGGAGCAGGGGCTAATACACTCTCCAGGCTCACCCTCATAATGTAATATGTCCAACATCAAGAAGTCTTAGAGACAGCAAGAGAAAGTAGATAGTGTCCCCGAACTTGAGGACTTATCAAGCTTTTCTTCGAATAATCTCACTAGCCACGTGGAAGATGATCAAGAGGAGCTCTGATTCCTACATGGTAACATCATGTATGCATGAAGTATGCATTAGTATATTTGAATGTACTAAGTATGTATGATGCAATGCAACAAGACATAAGGCAATATAACAAAACTGCATAGTAATAGGCAATAGATAAGCATAATCTCAATATGGCATGCATTATCAATGCTTGAAGTAAAACATTCTTGTAAATTATTCAACTTGCATAGAACATAATACATGTGTGGGAAGAGACCTCCACTGATAAAGAATAAGACCAAGCGAGCTACAACTTGAGATCCCGATGATTACCCGAAAGAGATGGTCTACTTGCCAAGGTGAAACATACTTCACCTTACAGGAGCCCATCCCATTTCGGAGAAGTAACCTTCCTTAAGGGAGCCCGTCCTATTTCGAAAAGGATTTTATGAGAAACTTCACCTTATGGGAGCCCATCCCATTGCGGGAAGAATTTCAAAAGAAAGTGTACTAAATGGATCCACTAGTATAGCAAGGGTATAACATAATCCTATGTTGGCACATAATTCAAGGAAAGAGAGCAAACCCTCCATCAATCAGTGCTAAGTCTAATCCTACTGAATACTTATAATAATCATACTTTAATAACTTATAATAAACATGGAATCATGACATGAGTAGCTCTTAAACATACTTGACCTCTAGTGGTGAGCCTAACCTAAAACATGAGAATAGATCATTACCAAAAATTACTCTTGCATTAATATCAAAAGCTCACAAAAGGCAAAATCTTGAAAATAGGGCTTAACTTCATACTTGCATAATCATAGATAATTTCATGAATTCATAACATACTTGATAGCCCATATTCATCATGAAGTCACTTGACTTATAAACATGTAATTAAATTGAGAATTCTTAACTTTTATCAAACACTTGGCGGATATGTAATGCTTGTTCAAAATCATGCAATTCAAGAGTGAAATCATGTGAGAAAACTCAATGCAAATCAACCCACCAACATATCGCAAAACCATCACGTGACATACCTTGAAACCCATCATGAAGTCTCATAATAGATCATAGTTCCATAACTCAAAGCATACATAGTCTCAAAAGACAAAACCAACTCATAGTATAAGCTTGAGATAGATAGACATGCACATTTCATCAACATTTAATAATGCTTCAACATATTTCACGCTTATAATCCATACACTACAACAAAGATGATATTTAACTACAAATATTAACTCACTATGAAATTCATCACTAATTGATCATTTCTTGTTACAAAAATCAGAATTTGTCTCTAAATATATGAGTCTCACATTGTTAGTGACGAAACTCTAAAATTCGTAGTAAAATTTTGTCCTTAAAATTTTCCACCAAAAAATAATTTGGCGCCATTTATTGGGTATCATTAATGATGAATTTTAAATTATTAGACACATTATTGTGTCTCTAATAATGTAACTAATTTGTACAAATTATATTTTGTCCTAAAATTACCTTTATTTTGGGCACGAAAAAATTTCATCACAAATAATATATCGTTACAATGGTGACAAAAAACATTTGTATTTAAACATTACAAGTTTCAGCTAAAAAAGTTTATATTTAATGGTGACCTTAATTTCTGTCATTAATATTACACATGATTAGTGACATTTTCTTTATAGTCTCTAATCAACTAATGATTTAGTGACGATAAAAATTTGTCACAAAATAAGTAATGTAGGTAATACTATTTCCTTAAATAACACAATTATAATTAAAATGCATTATCAAGAAATGCAATAAACGTTTGTATCATGAAAAAAATACTACTATACCAATACACTGATGTTTCTTGGTCTACTATTTTTACTTTCTATTGGATACTCTTCAATCATGATCTTTATACAAAAATAATTGATGAATTTTATTAATTTTCTACAAATAAATATCAATCATGCTTGTAATTATTTTAGTCGATCAAATTTTTAAATAACATATGGTTGACTAGATCAATTTTAAATACAATGATATCCTACTATTCAGTGATACTGCCGAGGAACACTATGCCATTCTCCGCCAATTCCATGAATTAGTGAGAAAGTATGGCATTGTGCTCTCCGAAAAAAAGATGATTCTTATGAAGGATGAAATAGACTTCTTAGGAATGCATTTTTCTCATGGAGCATACCACCAAGGGTTACATATCTACCAGGAATTGCTCATATTTCCAGACACCAACATGACGATCAAGCAACTCCAACAGTTTCTAGGTGTGATTAATTTTCCGAGACTTCATTCCTAATGTCTCAACGTATATTACTCCAATCACCAAGATGCTAAAGAAGAACGCTCCAGTCTGGGGAAAGGACTAGGATGATGCAGTACGCCATATCAAGAACATATTTAAGGAGGTTGAGACCCTCCACATTCCCTAGGATAATTTGAAGATCTTATAGACGGATACGAGCAATGAATATTAGAGTACTACCCTCCTAGAGGAAAAAGATGGCAATCACAAAATATGTTGTTACGCCAGCGGGAGATTCAAGGATGCAGAACAACACCATCATTGCACCTTCAAGGAAATTCTTGCCGTCAAAAATGGCATTAAGAAGTTCAACTTCTTTTTGATCCATACAGAATTTCTTATTGAGATGGACATGAAAGCCTTTTCGAAGATGATCCAATTAAATCCAAAGATCATTCCTAATCCTCAGATCCTTCGATGGGCACAATGGTTCTCTCCTTACAAATTACAGGTAAAACACCCCAAAGGAAAATAAAATATCATAGCAGACTTCCTATCCTGACCAGAGACATTTTCAAAGAAGTTAACGACGACTAGGTTGGACAAAACTCAAGAAATACCAACAATAAACAATACGAGCATAGGGCTAAAATCACATAAATGGAATCACAATGTTATAGGACCTACGAGCAAGAACAAGCATTTTACTTGATCACTGATAAAAGGTCTTGAGAATAGAGAGCTGAGCAAGAAGAAACACGGTGTCAATTGGTTGATGGAAGAAGGATACTCACGCCCGCTGGTGACACCTTCAACCTATGCATAGTCCAATTCTATCTGATGATATGTACAAGTTTCACCATACCAAAATTACCACCTCCGCAAAAAGTTATCACTCACCCTAATCACTGGCCGAAATTACCTCAGCTTCCTCACCAAGCTTACCCTAAAGCTTCCTCACAAAGTTAGCCTTAATCTTTTACCGCCAAGCTTAGCCAAACTTTGTACCCAAGCCGGCCGTAATCTTTTTCCACCAAGCAAACCATGAATTTTGTCCCCAAGTCAACTGTAATCCTTTGCCACCAAGAATACCACAAACATTGTCCACAGGCCATCCACAATTTTTCATCACTAAGAATCCATACCAGGAGCTTACCCACCTACTTGAAAGCCGCCTACAAGTAGCTTACCCACCGGTTTTCTAGAGGTCTACAAGTAGCTTACACACCTACTTGTAGCCGCCTTACAAGTTGCTGACTCACCAGCTTGCACATGTTGTCATATGCCAACATCATGCTTTTGCTTTGTGTTTAGTCTAGTAGGCTCCGTTCATATTTTAGGTGGAGCCTGATTTTAATAAATTAGATAAAGATAGTTTTTCTTGATAAGACTTACTATTTTTAGATAGGTTTACTATTTTTAGAATAAGGTAGGACCCATCCATTCCTAAAATGGTGTGCCATGTGTGATTTGTTTTTATTTCAGAGTTGGTTTGTAAGGCCAACCTTTTCCTATAAAAGGAAGGCCAAGTCTTAAGTTACAACACATCCTAGACCCAACATAAAATCATAGAAATCTTAAGACAAGTCCATAGTCTAGAGTCTAGAGTCTGAGAGAAATATCCTTAGGAAATTCTCTCAAAGTTACTACACTTTTGTAAATGCACTTTTTGTCTGAATAATATGATTGTTGGCTATACTTTCTCTTGTTCTTCTCTCTGGGAAGGGGGATGAGTTGTTCGATCCCGTAGTCTGAGAGGAGCAGGGAGGGCTCTAAGGTGACACTCCGGCAAGCTTTGCTCATTGGGAAACCGATGACTCGGTAGGTTACACAATATCAACTAGGCACTACTAAAACAGTTAATGTTTGCCCTTACGCCGCTAGTTGTGCATACAATAGCATCTGGAAATAGAACCAAGCAAGGTAAACTGGTACTGCCAGAAGGAGACTTGAGGAGGGCTAAGTTGAAAGGGCGCTATAGGCCAGGGAGAGTTGCTCAAAGCCCATGTGGAAAGCCCGAAAAAGTCAAAAAAACTGTCGTGTGGTTTACTTCTTGGTCAGTAAGGTCGTTATTGTGCTTAGAAATCCAGCGGACTTGGGATGACATGCCACCTATTATGGACGTGAACGCTAAAAAAGTTGTGGTAGTGGTGCCTCAGGTGATGGTCCCACACCACCTGTAACCTGTTCGAACCACTGCCGAGGTCCCGGTCCCGCGGTCCTATCAGTGGTGTTCGCCTAACCCCCACTCTGGCTCCTGGCCGCCCTACATTTTACATGTGGGGGGAATGTAAAGATATCTTTCTCTATATTGTTTGTGATATGATAGTATGTTTATAGTGAATACACATAACTTATCTAAATCATGATACAAGTAATTCAAAGACTGAAGGCGATTTAGACAACTTAACAATAAAAAAGTAACATAATTATCATAAGCTAGAAAGTCATTTATGGTCCATAAAACAACAGCATGCATATTGAGGCACTCCGTGGTAGATTCATCAAATATTTCTACTCCATAACTCATTCAATTCATCAATCAAAGGTCGCAATTAAATATCAATATCCTTTCCGAGTGCTTGAGGACCAGGAATAAGTAGTGACATCATCATAAATGGGTCCTTAAATAATTTCCAAGGAGGAAGATTATAAGGTAATAAAATGACTGCCACATGCTATAAATTGAGCTCATGTTACCAAATGGATTGAAACCATCCGTCGCGAGACCAAGTCTAACATTACGTGGTTCTTGTGCAAAGCATGTATGAGTCTTATCAAAGTCTTTTCAAGCTTCAGAATCAACAGGATGCCTTAATACATTAGTATCATCTAGATATGTTTCTATATACCACCTCATGTCTGTGCTTGTTTTTTTAGACATAGATATTCTTTGAAGTCTCGGCTTTAAGGGAAAATATCGCAGGACTTTATGAGGAATCTTTTTACCCTTTCCCTTATAAATTTTCCACCTGGAAGTACCACAATGTGGACATTCTTGTCTATCTTTAAATTCATTCTAGTAAAGCACACAATCATATTTGCTAGCATGAATCAAAATATATCCCAAGCCCAAACTGCAGGATATTTTTACCATCATAATGCGATTTTGGAAATGTCTCACCATAAGGCGATGCACTTCGTAGTAACTCGACTAAAATATTAAATGACTTGTTACTCCATTGATTGTGCACTTTCAAGTGAAGAAATTTCACAAGAAATGATAGCTTGGAAAATTTCTTACATCCTGGGTACAATTCACATTCTGCTTCTTTCAATAATTTTTCAAACTTCTTTGCTTCACTCTCGCTCGAATCATCACATGCTTTATTTTCGGTTGATGTCTCACCCATATGATTGGCTTGTGATCTTCCACTTATTTCTTCTTACATGGCACGGATTTCATTATTACTGATATGTTCTTCATTTTTCCTTTCCTCATTTTCATTTTCACTATAAATTATTTCCTCACTATCACTCATTTGAGATTGTTCCCCATGGTAATTCTAGTGAACATAATCTTTTTTAAATCCTTTCAGCAGTAAGTGGTCATACACTACATCTTGTGTTTGAAAATTTATATTCAAACAGTCATCACATGGACATTGAATTTTAGAGTTTCGATCAAAATGAGATCGAACAAATTTCATAAAAGATTGGACTCCCTCAACATATCTTTTGGAGAACTTTGGAGCATGTACCCACCCTTTGTCCATGATAAACTGCCAATAACATATAATCACATTATAATTAATATCATAAAAGGCTCAAGTATTCCTTGTTGATACATTGAAATCAGTATTTTAAATCCCTTTGTAATTGTGTGTCGTCAATTTTTAAGTCAAAACACAAAATTTTCCTCAAATGAAACAACATTTAATCTCAGTGTTGCGCCACACTATACAATCACAATAACTCTGGTAACTCATACTCAACCTAAGAAATAATCTCTCAGTCACGTTGCAGGCATCCTTTTGTAAGATTTATTTTACTAGTAATAGTGAGTGTCAAATCTCCCATAATGTTTGAAAATATAGTTCATAGGTCAGAATGACAATCACAATAACACCTACTCACAGGAACTCACAAATCATGTCACTATAAAGCACACAATTCACCTTAATATGCACAAAATATGCCATAGAGGGGGACAGGGGATGGGTCTGACAGCAAGTAAGAGAGAGAGATGGGATAGAATCTTACTTGAACACTAGCGAGATTGCGATATAGCCAAAAGCATCAGCTGAAATTGGTAATTGGTAGGAAGGAATGACCTTAGAAAGAGATAATCAGGAAGATAGGTGTCTTTTTAGTATTCAATGAGAAATAGGAGTCATCCAGTGTTTTGTTGTTAAAATTAGAATGAAAAAAAGTTATTAACTGGTGATTTTCCTTTATTTTATAAAAAAGAACTCATATTGCCTTTTTGTTTTACTTGGTTTTGATTTTATTCATACCGATTTGAATCGAACCATGAACACCAGTAAAATTCGATAGAATAATCAAAGGTAATAAAGGATACCTATTTAACAATCACAATTGCAAAATTAAAGTAAAACTTAAGAAGAAATAAATTGCCTATAAAGCTCTGCATTTTACATCGTGACACGATAGTTACGATCTTAATCAATTTTATTGCCATTTGGAGCTTTTGAATATTTACCCTTGGTTTGAATTATGATACTGGTGGTGCTTGTGGGGTAGTGGTAGGGATAAAAAAGTGTCATTCCTCATGTATAAAATTCTGCACTTTTTGAGCATCATAGAAATTTGTTCTTACTCGCACCCAAACAAGCACCTCACAAGAAATTTCTTTCTCACACAAGAAGTAACACCTTAGGGGTGCAAGGTGTCGTAATTCCCACAATTTAAACAAATTTGAGGTGCAATATTGGGACTAGGGAGGATAATGATGTGGTCCAAGGCTGGTACACGGTGAACTCAACCTATAAATTTTTTAAATTGCCACATGACAATTTTGTTTAATTTTCAACCTTTTACACCCTATATTGGCCCACTTCGCCTAACTTTTAAGTTTTTTTTAACTAAGTTTATTCTGAAAAATAAAATTCATAAGTTTTTCTTTTTTTCGCTTTAACATCTCAACAACTAGTTAATTAGTTTTAGGTACTATTTCAACAATTATTTCTTAAATTCTAATTAATTATTTTTAATTAATATTCCACAACAAATAATTTACTGGACATATTTATTTTAAATTTAACAAAAGAAGTTAAAATTAAATTCAAAGTTTATATCTTTGATTTTTAATAATTACAAAAATTTAATTTTCTGCGGATTCCTATACCTTAAATCCACAACATGCCCCAACCCACATTAACTTTAAAAATAATAACTTTAACTCACCCTTATCCGTCCCTTTGCCATCCCTAGTTGGGGATAGGCATCCTTATAGTTATTAAGTGATTCTTCCTTGATTTATTCTCGAAAATCACTCTTATACTTTCGATGAGCATCCTTCTTTATTTTCTTTTCCGTTTCATCAAATAATACTTATTAACACAATGTCTCAATATCAACTAGGTTGTACATAGCTTAGCTTGGGTTTAATTACTTTTTTTAATTCCTTTTATAATATATTTACTATTTTTAAATATTTATTTTTTATTTATTATCTAAGAATTCCATATTTAGAAAATATTTTATATCTGTAACAATTGTACTATGCATTAAAGGTAAATAATTATATATATACATATATATTAGTTAAGAAAATTGCATTATGTGTTAAAGATGAATTATGCATATAATACA
>JAOTQR010099519.1:0-29393 GCA_025774065.1 Solanum ossicruentum | reverse complement strand
TATTAGACAAATAAATTCAACTTATAATATATTCATAAATAGAAATTATATTTATAAAATATAATTTTTAATTAAAAAATATATAAAAATAATGATTAATTAAGGTTGCAAATATTTTTAAAAATTGTGTTAATATACATAAATATAAAAGTGGTGCATAAAAGAGACTTTGAGAGGTGTATTTATTTGTTATTTCACTTACTTTAACCAAGGATAAGTTATCCTGGGATTATTATTCCAACCCCAAGAAGGGATAACTTATCCCAGAAACGATTATTAATTCTGGGATAAGTTATCCCAATCTGTGTAGACAAATAAAAAATTAAAGACCACTAAAAATTATCCCAGGATTAACCTTTCCTATCCATCACACAAAATGACCCCTTAACATATCAATAACCACATCGGGATCCTCCTCAACCTCTTACCTAGAATGTAAAGCATAGAAATGATCGTCACACGGACCACCACCTTGAGCTTGGGCACTTTTTGCACTTTCCCTCTTTGTACTTTTTGACCTTGTGGATGCCCTTCTTTACCCTTATTAGCTATATTAGGACACTCAGCTATCTTATGTCCCATCTTGCCAAAACTGATACATACATTGGTACCTCTCAAGAATTCACCAATATGATTCATACCATACTTAGGACACCTAGGAGGAATAGCACCACCTTTCGCAATATCACCTTGAGCCTTAGGATTGGCTCCTTTCTCCTTGTTAAACTTTGGAGTAGCACCTTTTGAAGACCCTTGTCCATGTTGGAGTCGGCCACCACTATACTTATATTTACCATAAGAGAATCCACCATCATAGCGAGCCCTTTTGGAGTCCCTTGTCCTTATCTTTTGCAGTTTCTCACTCTCCACTTGTTCGACATATGTCATGAGTCTAGAGATATGCATTTCCTTAATACGCATGGCAGTGTTTTGCTCTATCTTTACCAAGTCAGACACTCCTAAAGTGAATTTATTCATGCAATACCTTGAGTCAGCTACCAATGAAGGAGCAAATTTGGAAACCATGGTAAACTTGAGGGCATACTCCCTCACACTTATTGTACCTTGCTTTAAGTTCATGAATTCCATCACCTTAGATTCCCTTAGCTCAAGTGGAAAGGAATGATCAAGGAAAGCTGCCTTAAACACTCCCAATCAATAGCACCTTCATCAACGCTCTCAGATTTCCATTAGGTGAACCAAACTTGACCAACTCCCTTAAGTTGATAAGCCACCAATTCAGACTTCTCTTTGGCAGATTCTCCCATAATATTAACTACCTTATACAATTCATCAATGAACTCTTGTGGATCCTCACCCACCTTCAAACCATAAAACTCCGGGGGATTCATTCTAGCAAAGTCTCTTATCCTTGAATCCAGAGTAGGAATCATTGGACAAGCAACAACTTGAGCCAACATAGTGATTGCGACTCTAAGTTCATCATTAGACACTTGGTCCACTTGAGGGACTTGGGTAGCTTGGGGATACAGAAGAACTAAGTTCACATTAACATCATTTCCCCATAGAAATGGAGCATATTGTGGAGCCATTTCTGAAATCACCAAGAGACAAACGTTAGTACATGGAAGCTTTGAAGGAACGACATAGAGTACAAATGAAACAAAGTTTTCCTAAAATGTCTCATAGCCTCTTGCTCATCGAGGTGACATGCTTCACACCAATGAATAAGACTCTACTCGAAGCGCCCTATCGGACTCTGTAGGATGCTCTAACCTTGTGCTCTGATACAACTTTGGTCGTGACCCGAACCTAGGGCCAAGCTGCGACACGACGAATGTGAGACACGAAGGCATCCCATCCAATCCTCTTATTCTTATCATAACCACTCATAAGGTAATATAGGCATATATAAGAGATTAACTAGGCAGAAGTACATAAAGTAAGAATTCCATAGTTCCCATAGGGGAATATACATTAATACACTAGGTTAATACACTAGGTCTGAATCATGCCTTCTACATCATATATCTTGGTGGGATCTAGCACATAGCTTACTAGCTCACACTGAATATGTACATCCAAAGAAAGAAACAATAAATCTCAACATAAAGGAAGACATCACAAAGGCTTCTTCCTAAAGCATGGGAACTCACTAACAAGTCTTCAAGCTTCAGCTTCGAATCTAGCCACGAAATGAAATAGTTGCCTCATTATCTGTCCATACGTGGTTAGATCATGTAGGCAAAGAAGTATGCGTTAGTACGTGGAATATACTAAGTATGTAGGTATATCATGAACTAAGGGACATCACAATAGTATCAATATGCATAATTATAATCAATAAAATAAGGACACAATATGCATGAGCATGTAAGTTTAAAATCATAAGAAAAAGCATCATTAAAATCCTTTCAGACCCTTAACATACATATGTGGGAATAAGACCATAACTGACATTCATAAAACTATATAGACTATTACATGGAATCCTGATATCGACTCTCCATCGAGCTAAGAGGAGTCTACTTTGCCTAGGTAGACTCGATCCTCACCCTATAGGCTCTATCCAAGCATAGTAAGAACCATCATTTGACTCCACACTTTAGGCTCTATCCTAGCATAGTGAGTTTCTATTGAAGCTATATGGATCAATTAACACATCTTTAAGGCATAAACCAAGAACGTCATTCCTATGGTGGCATATAGTTATGGGACCATGAAATCTACCAAAGCCCTCTTCTGCTAAGTCATATCCCATGAAATACATAAATCATGCATATATATATATATATATATGTATATCTATATATATATCTATATATATATATATATAGTTCTTACTTCATTAAAATCATGCTTTTATAATGCATAAATAGTCATCATAGCTTTCATGAAAACATCATGTCATAAGAATAGTCCATCTACTTTGCTGTTAATCATTGTGTAGGTAGACATTCCCACCTTATCTTCATCATAAAAATTTTGGTTTTCATTACCCTTTTTACATAGAATCATCATAGCTTTCATAATATCATCATTTTCATAGAACATGTTTTACATACTTTAGATCAAAATCATGAAAATCCATAGCTTTATCATAGAAGACTAGGGCTAAGTGTGGGCCCATGAAATATTGAGTCATTATGCAATTGAATAGGATTGATAGAGAAAACATATAACTAAAATTAAACTGGATCATTTACAAAGGAACCCACATCAAGTCATTAAGCCCTAATCATGCACACTTTGAAATCACACACTTTTGCTTGAAAATCATACACACCATGTAATTTATCATAATTCATGCATAATTAGTCATAATCATCATATAGGGATCACAATCCATTAGGAATCATAGCTTAAAAGCCCATAGAAAATCACGATAAAATTTTGATAAAAAGAAGAAGGTTTTGGATTGGGCTTCATAGATGAATCTACTCCATGAATGAAGCCCCACATACGTCAAGTAGAATCTTTAGAATTGAAAAAGAAAATTTGGAAATCCATAATTATACCTTTAAGCTTTAGATTCAATAGAACCCTTGACTTAGAGAGAGAAATATTAAGAAACCTTGAGAAAAATTTGAGAAGTAAAGGCTTTGAATGAATTAAAGGCTTTGAATGAATTAGGAATAAGACTTATAGAGGTTAGGTAGTTTAAGTCAATTAGTGTAGCCAAAACGATGTAGTTTAGGGATTAGATGTATTGGAATTATCAAAAACACCTTTCATTAAAAATTGTCGGAGCCGTCCATAAAAGCCTTCCTACGATCTGTGGATGAACATACGGTCCATAGAACCTTGTGCCATAAAAGTAAAATTTCCAAAACTGCAGCTTCCAACCTACGAATATGGAGAATGACCTGTGGATTCACTTACGAGCTGTAAGTCCTTCCACAGATATAATTCTAGACTTAGAAAAGTTTAGATTCCTTAGGGCCTCTTCCTACGAGACCTGTTGATGGTTCGTAGTTACTTTTATATCTCGTATGGTAACATGAAAATCAACTTCCAGAATTTCATTAATTTTCTATTTTCCCTGGGCACTTTCCACGATCACATCTACATCTCATGGTTTCATTTACGAGCCGTACACTGGCTCGTAGGATCAAACCTTTAGCAAAATTCTTAACTTCTAGTTTTTCAAGCCTATAAGCATGAGGGGTATTACAAGTAGATAACCTAATGGTAACCCAAATACCAGGTCAGCCAAGAATAACGATAAACAATTCAACCGATAAGTATAGCTAGTGATCTGGAGAACAACACACAAGCTATATGGCAACTGTAACAAGCCCCCATGAAAGAATCGTAGGAAACCAAGTTGATAAACATAACAAATATCCCAACAAACAATAGACAACCTGACTAAATCCCTGGGTATAGCATCCATCTATAATCTCATATTTCAGCTTTCAAAAAGACCAAAAACTCATATTTTCAACTTTTAAAACTCATGATTTCAATTCTAACCATTCGAATAGTTTAAAGTAGGCCCAATGCAACTTATAAAAGGGTAAAACAGTAATTATTTTTAGATATAGCCAAAAATAACCAACCAGGTCATTACATGATTCACCACTAAAGAGAATGTTCTCCCCCAAACATACATAAAAGAGGAGTACCTGAAGCCTAAAAAAGGCTGGGATATCTACCTCGCTTATCATATTTTAACTCCCATATGGCCTCATCAGTTCAATGGTGCTGTTACTGAACCTTCAAAGAAGGTATATCTTTGGATGTCAATCTCCGGACCTGCCTGTCAATTATAGATATAGGTTCCTCTCCAAAGGGAAAATCTGGACCCAAATCCACAGAGATATAAGAAATCACATGGGACTAATATGGAATATACCGACAATGCATAGAAACATGAAAAACGGGATGAACAAAAACTGTCTCGATGGCAAAGCCAATTCATAGGCTACCTCACCAACTCTCCTCAAAATCTCAAAAGGGCTAATGAATACGGGACTAAGCTTGCCCCACTTTCCAAATCTCATCACACCCTTCATGGGTGAAACCTTTAGACATACACTATCACTAACCGAGAACTCAAAAGGCCTAACCCTCTTATCAACATAACTCTTTTGGCGACTCTGGGTTGTCAAAAGTCTACTCTAAATTAGTCAGACATGGTCAATGGCAACCTGAAGCAAATCAACACCCAAAACCTCAACCGATCCTGAATCAAACCATTTAATAGGTGATCTACATCTCTGTCGATACAAGGCCTCAAATGGTGCCATTTGGATGCTGGAATGGTCGCAATTGTTATATCCAAACTCTGCCAATGGTAAGGGCTGGTCCTACTAGGCTCCAAAATCAATAACACAGGCCCTAAGTTGTCATCCAACACTTGAATAATGTGCTCTGACTAACCATATGGCTGAGGGTGAAAAGCTGAACTTAAATCCACTCACCCAAACCACACTATAGAGCCCGTCAAAAGTGAGAAGTGAACACAGACCCTCTGTTTGATACTATAGACACTAACACACCACATAATCTGACAATGTCCTGGATTTATAACCTTGCCAATTATTCTGCACTATACTTAGTCTTCACAGATATGAAATGTGCTTACTTGGTCAATTGATCAACAACCACCCAAACTGAATCAAACTTGCCCAAGGCTATGGGCAAACCCATAACAAAGTCCATAGCCACTCTCTCCCATTTCCACTCGGGGATGGGCAACCCTTGCATCGATACACCGAGCTTCTGATGCTCATATTTCACTTGTTGGAAATTTAAACAATTGGCCACAAACTCAGCTATATCTCTCCTCATCCCAAACCACGAATAATGCTGTTTAAGATCATGATACATCTTGGCCACACCTAGATAGATGGAATATCTAGCACGATAGGCCTCTTTTAATAATAGTCTCACCAAATCCCCAACTTTAGGCACAAAAACTCTACGATGAACCCTCGATATACAATCAAAATCAATAATAACCACCTAGGCTTTGCCTCTCAACACATTTTCATGAATCATGCATAATCTAGGGTCCTCAAACTGGTGAACACATATCTGATCAGGCAAAGAAGATCTAGCCTCAACAAATGCCAAAATACTCTGAGGAGGAGAAATGTAGAGACATACCATCTGCCTAGCAAGTGACTGAACCTCCAAAGATAAGGGCCTCTCCTTAGCTCTCAAGTATGCCAAACTCCCTATTGTAGTAGACTTCCAGCTCAAAGCATCTACCACCACATTGGCCTTCCTGGGGAGATAGAGAATAGAGATATCATAGTCCTTTAGAACCTCCAACCATCTACATTGCTCATGTTCAGGTTAGGCTGAGTAAAGATGTATTTGAGACTCCGATGATCGATAAAGATCTCATATTGCACCCTATAACGATAATGTTTCCACAACTTCAACACAAACACAACTGCAGCCAACTCCAAGTCATTGGTAAGGTAGTTCTTCTCATGCACCTTCACTTTCTAGAAGCATAGGCTATCACTTTCCCTTCTACATCAATACACCACCCATATCTGCACCCAAAATATCACAATATACCACAAATGGAACTCTTTCCTAGAATAAATCAAGAATAGGTGCTGAAGTCAACAAATCTGTGAACTTTTGGAAGCTCAACTCATAATCAACCGACCATTGGGATGCTACAGTCTTTTGAGTCAATCTAGACAATGGGGTTGCTATAGATGAGTAACCCTGAACAAAACACTGATAGTACCCCACTAAACCAAGGAAACTCTGAATCTTAGTCACCGAAGTATGCCTAGCCCACTTACGAGCAACTGCTACCTTGGTCGGACTGACCATAATACCCTCTTTTACCATACATGGCAAAGAAATGCAATGTACTCAAGCTAAAACTTGAACTTTGAGAACTTATCATACAACTTCTCTTCCCTCAATCTCTGAAGTACAGTCCTCAAGTGTTGAATATGATCTGCCTCACTCTTGGAATAATCCAAGATATCATCTATGACCAAAGTAAAAAAGATGTCTATATAAGGTCAAAATACTTGATTCATCAACTCTGTAAAAGTAGTCAGGGCATTATTCAACCTGAATGACATAACCACGAACTTATAGTGCTCGTAATGTGTCTTGAATGTTTTGTTTAGGATATCAGGCTCTTGAGCTCTCAACTAATGGTAACCGGACCTCAAGTCAATCTTTCAGAACACTAAGGCACCCTTCAACTAGTCAAAGAGGTCATAAATACGAGGTAAATGATATTTATTCTTGATGGTCACTTTGTTAAGCTAATGATAGTCAATACACATGCGCATAGTGCCATCTTTCTTCTTAACAAATAATACAGCTGAGGATACATCCATAAACTCTCTAGCAACCCTGGTAGTCTCTAATGATGGGGACTCTTGAGAAACAACTCGAACATGAGCTAATATGCCAAACACGCCTTACCCATTAATAGACAAGTACGGACACAAGAACCAACACCCTTAAGATAGGAACTTGGTGTTGTATTCCATATCAACTGAGGTAAATTGGGGCAAGATAAGGTCACGATCTTTGCATGATAGTCAAGGATAGAATGATAAGGCAACAACCTGTCCATACCCAATATCACATCAAAATCTATGATGTACAACCATATCTCTCCACGTAAAGGTCATAACACAATGCCAATAAACCTTATTCACCACTAAAGATTTACCTACTGGGGTGGAAACACAAATAGGCTCGGCAAGTGGCTCACACATAATATAAATATTAGAAGCAAAATATACTGACATATTTGAATAAGTAAAGCCTAGATCAAATAAAACAGAAGCTGAACAGTGCCATACTAGAAGCATACCTGTGATAACTGTATGAAAAGCTTTTGCCTCAGCCCTGTCAGGAACAACACAGTAAACTTTATGACAACCACTAGCCTGTGGGCCTCCACAGGTACCACCTCTCCCTGTACCACTACCTCTCATGCCCTGAGAGGTGTTTTTGGCTGCTGCTTGAGGTCTTGAAGCCTAAGTAGGAAACACTCGATATGGACAATGGTTGGTAAAGCGCCCAATGTCATCACAAACATAACAAGCCTTGGGGTCTTATCCATAAGATGACTGTGTCGAAGAACCACTATGCTTGGGTGTGCTACCCACTTGAGTAGATTTGGATCTATCAATAATATCAGATGCTAGAATAGTAGCCTAAACTACTAGACCCTGATGGTTCGGCATCAAAATCTCCTAGTCCCATGACGGGTGCCCACTAAACTTTCCATGTCGATGGAACCTCTTCTTGCCACCCTATCTATCTTATTTGATATGCTTTATCATATGAGTGTGATCCATAATACTCTAGAAAGTACTTTCAACCAACACCAAGGAATCTGTAGCCTCCTGAAGATCTCTATCAAGCCCATGGCAAGCTGTCAAATCCTCTTGAACTCAGTAGGAATGCTAGACAAGGCTTACTTGGATAAGGCATGAAATCTAGCCTTGTAGTCAGAAACAGACATAGATCCTTGTTGTAGCTTATCAAGCTCATCTCGATGGCTATCTCGGCGGCTTTAGGGCATGAATCTCTTTAAAGATATCTCAGCAAGCTGTCCAAGGTCATAGCTAGTGATATAATACGTCGATGAGATACCACGGACTTCCATCACTCCTTGGCAATGCCGTTGAATTGATATGAAGTGTAGGAAAGTCCTTGCAATTCACTCTTACAGAAAGTCATAAGCTATATCTCCAACAGTGCCATCAAAATTTAGTGGAGCCAACAACACAAACCTCTTAAAACTCTTCTACTCCACTGTAGACATGGCTGGATTGTAGAAGATGGTTGCACAATAAACAAGGGAGGTGCAATATATGGAGCAACAACCAAACTCTGAAACTGAGTACTCAAACTCGGTCAAATGCTTATATGGAGCAACAACCAAACTCTGAAGAAGGACCCGCATGAATCATAGAGGGCTCTGGTGGAGCACTTGAATGACTAACTGGTGTGGTAGAAATCAGTATCTCAATAGTAGCTGGGATTGGAGAAGCTCCCTCCAATCTGGCCAATAACCTCATAAGTAGCTCCAGAACTGGCATGTAGTCTCTAGGGTTGAAGGCTATGGAATGGGATCCACAGGCCCCTCTAGCTTTTAAACAAGCTCTGTAGAAGCAGATCTAGTCTGCCCTCAAGGTGGGGTTGCCCATCTAACATGTCCTCTGCCCCTGGTCCTGCTCTGGACTCTACCTTGACCTTGGATGGAAGCCATATCAGTTGCCTCAAGCTCTCCCATTGATCGATAAGATCTGGTAGTCAACATCTACATAGAAGGAGTAGATTAGACACTTTAAAAATGGGTAATACAAAGAAAGATACAACTAGAAACAAGATGTGAAAACATTGCTTAACAGGTATCCCATATCATTCCAAAATTGGGTGTGAACGTCTACACAACAACCCACGAGATTCTACTAAACACCCTACTCTTGAATCACGAGCACAACAAACCTAGGGTTCTAATACCAAACTTGTACGAATCAACATAGATCGCAACTAAGATAAGATAAATAAAGTGGAAACAAACTCATAAGATATAAGAAATCTCCCAAAACTTGGAGTGATGAGTACAAGAGCATTTAACAATTTGAAGAGTAAATACTATTGTCTAAAAGCAAATACAATACTATCTCATAAATTATTGATACACTATCTGAGTGAAAGGAAATAAAATAGTATCCAAAACCCACAATGACTCAGAGTGTAAGCCTCACCGTTGAGATTGGGATGGTAAAGATAGCACTCAGATGAAAAGATCAACTACCTTATGCTATTGCCGGTGCATGATCTACAGAGAGGAAATAAAGTAGGGGTGAGTACACCGAAATGTATCCAGTAGGTTCAATCGACTAGGTGAGAGAATTTGAATAAGTATGTAATAACGAAGAACCCTATCCCTGCATCCAAAAAGGTTAGCACAAAATAATAATATATATACCATAGAAATAAGCAGAAATGTCCTCAAGAATCCATGCTATCACACAACCACAATAAGAAATATAAAGCATAACTATTTATGCCTAATACCAAAGGTGTTACAGCCTTGCCACCTGCTCTTAGTCAAGTAATATCAGCATATGATAATCTTTCAACTTGCCTATGATCAAGTAATAATATGATGCCAAGTTCTTGCCACCTACTTGTGGTCATGATATGAGAATCATGGGTCTCACCCTTGCCACCTGCCCGGGTCAAGGGAGTGGTTGCAATGTGAATCGTAATGCCCTTGCCTCCTACTCGGGTCAAAGGGTGTCACAAGCCACATACAATAGATATAAATCAATAGCATAACTCAAAGATGCATGTAGACATATAATTAGCATTATAACCGGGATCCTAAGACATGAATCTCATATAGATCATATGCACACAACGAATAATATCAAGTGTCACAGCTAATGCCCCAACCATCAACATATTTTAGATCATCATAATTATATCAATAATCAAAAATGTTATCCATATCAGACCAAACTCATCCAAAGTATGAAAGAATATCAATATTATAGACCTAACCTGTCCAAACTATGTAAGTATGACCATGATACCATACTTGACTCATCTCAAATATACAAATATAATGATGATACTGATCCTATGTTGACCCAACAATGCAAGTGTAACATTAATATTGGGCCTTACTCATCCCAGCTAGTCTCACATGACTCATTTAGCTAAATTCTATCTCAAATCCTCATCAATGCATCATAATTCAACTTAGTTCATCAATATGATCAATATTATATCACAATTTGGCTCAATCAGAATTACTTTCCATCATCATATGAATCACAACAACTCAATTGCATAATTATCCATCTAAATCTCACAATTATCACATGACAAGATCAATAACTCAAATCCAGTCGCAAAAAGTTAGCCAAACTTACCTCGATGCCGAAATATATTGGACAAGCTTTCAATCAACTCAAAACCATAAATCGAGCCTCCAATTGGATCAACCACTTTCAATACTAGTTATCAGTCATCAAAAGAAGTATTTTTATACCCATATTGGTATAGTTTAGGCTTAGGGGCAAAATGGTCAAAATTATGGCTAACATTCAAAAGTCTTAGATCTGAAAATTGACTTCAAAATCGAATTCCACGAAAAATGGAGTTCGTGGGTGAAAATTCCACCAAAAGTGAGTTTAAATAGATGGAGAAATCTCCATTTAAGGTATTAAAATCATAGACAGAAAATCCCCAATTTTGGATATTCAAAATCATGAAATTCAAGTCAAAATCAAGATTAAACTAAGGGAATTAATCAAAATGATGTTAGAAATAGTTACTCAAAAGATTTCTCTAAAAACCCTTTTCAAAATCGCCTCTCAAAGCTTGAAATATTGAAAAGAGAGTGAAAATGCGGGGTTTTACGTCTTTAAAAATGACTCTGTAAAAATGTACTACGTGAAGGTGGGCCCTTTTCCGCGATCATAGAGAAAGAAAATGCATATACCTCCGGAAAGGTGGAGTTTTGTCTGTGAAGCCAGAGTTAAAATTTGGGTTGCACCAGATACGTCCACACCAACCATTGCTAAAACTCAAAACACACTCTCAGAACTCATCCAAACTTAAAATTTCGCAAAGTTTATACATATCCATACCAGAAATAGCAATATGGACTCAATGGAATCATTGGAATTTGATTTTGAGGTCTCCATAACACATTTACCAATTCAAGTCAATTAAACTAGTTTAAAACTCAAAATATCAAAACTACCCTCAGAAACTCAAAAATTATGAAGAGGCCATTTTTAGCATTTGTTTTACCATACGAAACTATTGAAACTATTATATTTCCAATCCGAGCTTATGAACTCCTAATGTTGATCAAAATCAAACTTTAGTTTTGAAAATGATTAAAATCACAACTTTGGACCTAAACACCTTATTTTAACTCCAAATTGAGTTTTGCAACTTCTTATAGTTCATTTTCGACATTTTGGAGCTAATGAAATCAACGGATCCCCGATCCAACCTACAGAACTCAGAATGACATAAAAATTCACTTTTCAATAACTTAAGCTTTCAAAAAGACCAAAAAAAATCTTATTTCTAACTTTTTAAAACTCATGATTTTAGTTCTAACCATTGAAATAGTTCAAAGTAGGCCCAAAGCAACTTATGAAAGAGTAAAATAGTAATTTTCATAGATAAAGCTAAAAATGACTAACTAGGTCATTACACCCTTAGAATCTTTATCATAAGCATTCATAGCCCACAAAACATTTAAAGATCAGCTAACATTACAAACATAAGTATTACAGAATCGAAATGCTAATCCCAACCTCAGCAACATATATTTATTTATTTATTTATATATATTACTTAGAATGAAAACAACAAACAAGCTCCCATTATCATTATTTCATCTCAGTCTAGAGGTGAGGAAAACCTAGCCTACTTCATGCTCTCTAGATCAGTCCACATGAGCTATACCCTTCCTACTGCTTCCAAATACTACACAACTATCAAAACATGAATCACAATAAGAATACAACCATTTTTGTTATAATATCTCAAGAAATGAGGTGAAAAGGAGACCCACATTCAAAGTACCAACCAACCTCCATAAAAGGATATCTACTGAAACGCCCCAAAAATGCCCGATAATGTGCCTAAAAATGCCCATAAGCGTAATTTTCATATATCTCAAAATCCATGCGTGACATCAAAAATCAGACTTCATATTCTTTATCAGGGGAAAAATTTAGTGGGGAATGGGTATAACCCTAATTTTAGAGTACCCGTAGTGAAATTTCATTTTCATAAAATTTCCTTATCTAGTGTGAATCTGCGACTAGACCACCACATAAACTAGGAGCGAATCAATGTATTTTTGTCTTGGGTGATGGCTCCGCAAAGCGGACTTGTCACAGAGTAGTGTTAGCACTTCCACCATTTTTTCATTTCGGGCCCAAGGGCCTTAGGATCATAGCCCCATCCCTTCATATGTGTAAAAACACCTATACTTAGTCATTTTTCAATTCTATATCTCTCAAAACCCTCTCTAACACTTAACTAAATATTTTATCCAAATTCAAGTGTCCGAAGCTTAATTCCGGATTTGAAGAACTTTATCCAAGCTTCAAGTCTCCTTCAAGACTACATCAAGAAAACCCAAGTTTGAAGTATGTGGGTTTCAACCATTGGGTCCTTTTATGAATGGTGACCGACCTTCCTTTTTATGAAAATTGCATATTTTCAAGTTAGATTACTTATAGGTATTACTTATTATGCATTATGATTACAAATTATGTTTGATTTTTTGAAATGTTGATTGAAAACACATGTCTACCTATTTCAAGCTTATACTATGAGATGGTTTGTCTATTGTGACTATGCATATCTGGGGCTATGAAACTATGATCTATTATGATATTTGATGATGGATTTCAAGGTATCTTACATGAGGTTTTTACTAAGTGTTGGTGGGTTGATTTACATTAAGTTTTTCTCATATTATTTCACTCTTGAATTGCATGATTTTGGACTAGCATTGCATACCCACCAAGTATTTGATAAAATGTCTTGACAAAGATTTATGAGTTATTGATGATCTAATTCATGGTTTATAAGTCAGGGACTTTATGATGATCAAGGGATGGTATGTATGTATTGAATTCATAAAAAGTATCTATGGTGTTGCAAGTTGATCACACCATTTTGAGGGGATGACATGCCTCAACCACCATGATGGGGGGCGATATGCCCATCTACCTTGTTGAGGGGCATGTATGTTGACCACTATCATGGGGGGTGGTATGCCCATTTACCCTGTTGAGGGTATGTACCTTGACCACTATGATTGGGGGTGGTATGCCCATCTACCTTGTTGAGGGGTATGTACCTCAATCACCTTCCAAGGGGGTGGCATGCCCTGGGGTTCAAGTAAAGCTAGCTTGGGCTATGTGGATATGGTCTTTTCCTACACAAAACTATATTTGCAAGTTATATGTTTTACAAGCATGTTTTACTTCAAATATTGATCATGCATGCCATATTATTATTATACTTATCTATTGGTTATGATTGTGCCTCTTGACTATATTGGCTTATATCTTGTTGCATTGTATCCTACATAATTAGTACATTCAAACATATTAATACATACTTTATGCCTACATGATGCTACAATGTAGGAACAGGAGGTCCTCACAATCATCCTCCACATGGCTAGTTGTGGCATCTTGAAGATAAGCTTTCAGTGAGTCCTCAAGTTCAGGGATGCTAACTATGCTACTCTTTCCTTTGTTATCTCTTTGTGTTAAATGTTTGATACTATGAGGGTGAGCCCAAAAAGTATCTCGGCCCTCACCCAATTTATGCTAGAGGTGTTTTCAGACTAATTGATATAATTATGCTATGAGCTTTGCTCTTGAATGTTTTATGAATATCCAAGACTTCCCTTAGTCCTATTTCCCTTCTTTATGACTCTTGTTGTTGATGTTTTTCTTTTCCGATCAAGGATGTGTGATTGATATGCTAAGAGGCTTGTTTAGGGTTCCTTCGGGTTCCTCATTCACCATGTCACGTGTAGGCCCTAGGGTTTGGTTGTGACAATCTTGGTATCAGAGCATTATTTTGTTAATGGTCCTCGAAATCCAACACACCATGCCAATTAGAGTCTTATTTATGGTTGTGAAGCGCGCCACAACTATCAGAAAGAGGCTATGAGGCATTTTAGGAAATGTTTCCCTTCTTCATAATCTATATCGTGCGATAAAGTTTATTCCTCTAAGGGGTATTTATCATTCTTAATCATTATGTTTCAAAACATGTCTCGAGCTATTCAAGGTGGTGAGCAAGGTGATGATCATACCTCACTTGAGGGTCAAATCCCCAACTGTGACATGTGAAATGCGGAGGTTCGTAATGCTCTATGGCTATTGGCCAAAGTGGCGACCATTTAACTTGATAAACAAGTGGGTGTTTTCAAGACTTAAAGGGATAAGGAGAGGGAGAGTGAGGCTAAGAGGACCCAAGTTGGTGGTGTCTCATCTTCTACTAAACTATTAGTGCCCAAATACGGAAAGGAGAGGATCCCTTTTGCCACTTGTTAAGAGTGTGGCAAGAAACATCAAGGAAGGTGTTTGGTGGGAATTACAGATTGCTTCAAGTATGATAGTGATGGGCATAATATGAGAGATTGCCCGATGGTCTAAAAGGAAGGAAGAAGAAGAGTTCAAATTGGAGGTAGGCTTCTATATGCTAAGCCTGGTGGCGGTGATGGAATGACTTATCTGAGGTGACCAAAATATGGGAGAAACCATAGTGGCACATATAGGAGAAAGACGGGTGCATGCTTTGGGTATGGCAAGATGGGCCACAATATTCCTAATTGTCCATTTGCTCAAGGGAAAGGCAAGGGTGTTGGTGTTCAAGTTTCCCCTACGAGTCACAAATGTGGAAGGTACTATCTGAGGGATTGTGTGGCTAGTTCGAGTGTATATTTTGAGTGCTGTGTAAAGGATCATGAGTCGGGAAATTATCCATTGGTTATTAAGGATTATGGGGATGACCATCGACGTCTCCAACCATACCCCTCTAGGGGACATTAGACTTGGCATGGTGCTTTACATATATGTTAAAGCTTTTAGATTTTGATGAGGATGCATTGATAGACCCAGGTGCGACTTTTTCTTTTATTACTCCTTTTGTTGCCAAAAAGCTTCATGTTAGTCCCGAATTGTTATGTAAGCCTTATGAAGTGTCCACCCCATTCGTGAGTCCATTGTTGCTAGAAGACTCTATAGAATTGTCCTATGTTCATTTTGCATAAAATCTTGCCTTGTGATTTTGTTGAATTAGATATGGTGAATTTTGATGTCATTCTTGGGATTGATTGGTTGCATGCGCATTATACTTCTATTGATTGCAGAACCCGTAGTGTTAGATTCCAATTCCCTAAAGAACCCGTCCTTCAGTGGGATAGTTGTGATGTGGTGGTGAAGGGTAGATTCATTTCTTGCCTTAAATATCAAAAGTTGATTTTTAAGGGGTGTCTCTATCATCTTGTGAGGGTTAAGAATGTTGAGTCCAGAGTCTTTCCTTTAGAGTCGGTTCCTGTGGTTAGGAAGTTCCTTGATGTCTTCCCTAATGAGCTTCCTAATGTTCCTCCCAAAAGGAAAATGGATTTTGGTATATACCTTCTTCCCGACACTCAACCCATTTCTATTCACCCTTACCCTATTATCCCGGCGGAGTTGAAGCAGTTGAAGGATTTTTTGGAAAAAGGTTTTATAAGGCCTAGTAAATCACAACCTTGGGGTGCATCAGTGTTGTTTATGAAGAAAAGGAATGGTTCTCTTAGAATGTGCATTGATTACTGGCAACTTAATAGAGTCACCATAAAGAACAAGTACCCCCTACCAAGGATTGATGACTTTTTTGATTAACTTCAAGGGACTAGTCACTTCACTAAGATTGATCTTCGGTCCGAGTATCACTAAGTGAAAGTGAGGGAGTATCACATTCCCAAGAGGTTGTATGCAAAATATGAGAAATGTGAGTTTTGGTTGAAAGAGGTTGCATTTTTGGGACATATTGTGTCAGGTGATAGTATTAAGGTGGATCCTAAGAAGACAGAGGTGTTTAGAAATTGTCCTAGACCTTTGTTCCCATCGAATATTAGAAGTTTCTTGGGTTTGGCGGGTTATTACCAGAGGTTTGTAAATGATTTCTCTTCTGTTGCTTCTCCCATGACTAAGTTGACCCAAAAGAAGGTAAAATTTGTGTCGCCAATGAGTATGACATGAGTTTCCAAACATTGAAAGATAAGCTTGTCTCCGCTCCTATCTTGTCTCTACCGGAAGGGTCAGAAGGGTTTGCTGTATATTGTGATGGATCAAGAATCGATTTAGGGTGTGTTTTGATAAAAAATGGTAAGGCGATAGTGTATGCCTCTAGACAACTTAAGTTACATGAGAGGAATTTTCCCACCAATGATCTTGAATTGGAAGCCGTGGTATTATCTTTGAAAATTTGGCATCACTACTTTTATGTGGTTCATGTTGATATGTTCACCGATCATAAGAATCTCCAATATGTGTTCCCCAAAAAGACCTTAACTTGAGACAAAGAAGGTAGTTAGAACTCCATAAAGATTATGATACGAGTGTGCATTATCATTGTGGCAAAACTAATGTTGTGGCCTATGCTCTAAGTAGGGTTAAACTCCCCAAAAAAGTGCCTAAAAATGTTCCTCGAAAATGCCCCAATTCGTTATTTCCATATATCTCAAAATCCATTAGTGATATAAAAAATCTGACTTCATATTCATGATTAGGGGGCAAAATTGAGTGAGAAATAGGTATAACCTCAATTTTAGAGCAACCGTACCAAAATTTGATTTTCCAAAATTTACGAAAACAAAATTGATTCGTGCCTCTAGCGTGACATGGCCAGAGCAAGGACTAGTGTTTATTTTTGTGCTGGTTTTTCCTGTTCGCTCCAAGGCCTTGGGGTCTTGTGCCTAAGCCTTCCTATGCATATAAATACCTAGACTTAGTCATTTTTCAACACCACATCATTCAAGACATTCCCTAAAACCCTCTCTAACACTTAGCCAAATATTTCACTCAAATTCAAGTGTCCCAAACTCATTTCGAATCTCAAGAAATTCAATTAAGCTACAAGTTCTCATTTAAATCTTCATCAAGAAAATCTCCAAAGTTGAGGTATGTGGGTTTTAACCATGGGGTTCTTTTACCCATGGTACCCAACCTTCTTTTTTAAGTAAATTGCATGTTTTTAAGTTGATTTATCTATGGATATTTCTCATTATGTATTGATTGTGAACTATATTGGGGTTTCGTAAAATGTTGACTGTTTAAGCATGTTTTGAGCTATGAATCAACGATCTATTATGAGATTTGATGAAGGGTTTCAATGTAATTGCATGAGGATGTTACCAAGTATTGGTATGTTGGTTTGGATTATGTTTTCTCAAATGATTTAACTCTTGAATTGCATGATTTTGAACTAGCATTACAAACCTACCAAGTGTTTGATAAAATGTCTGGTTAAGGGTTCTTGAGTTATTGATGACTTATTGCATGGCTTATTAGTTAAGTGACTTCAAAATGATGAAAGGAATGTATGTATGTATAGATTTCAATAAAAGTATCTATATTTTTGTAAGTTGATCACACTTTATTGAGGGGGTGTTATACCTCAATCACCTTATCGGGGGTGCTAGGCACATACTACTAATTGAGGGGTATATACTTCAATCAACTTGTGGAGGGGCGGTGCTAGGCTCGTATAAGAGGTATATAACTTGGCCACCTTCTCGGGGGTGCTAGGACTATACTACTATGTTGAGGGGTATATACCTTTACCACCTTATCAAGGGGTGCTAGGCCCGTACTACCAATTGAGGGGTAGATACCACAATCACTATCTAAGGGGGTGCTAAGCGTTGAATTCCAAGTATTATATACTTGGTCTATGATGATGGTTTCTTCCTACACATGTTATACGTTCTATACAAGCATGTTTTACTTCAACCATTGATCATGCATCCCATATTATTATTATTATTATACTATCCATTGCCTATGTTTATGCATTTTTCTTATGTTGCCTATCTCTTGTTGCATTGCATCCTACATACTTAGTACATTCAAACATATTATAACATACTCTATGCCTACATGGTGGTACTATGTAGGAACCGGAGCTCCTCACGATCATCCTCCTCATGGCTAGTTGGTCATCTTGATGATAAGCTATTATTGAGTCCTCAAAGTTCGGGGACGTTAGCTATGCTATTCTTGCCTTTGTCATTTCTTAACGTTGAACTCTTTATACTATAAGGGTGAGCCCGAAAAGTGTCTTGGCCACTACTCAAGTCTATGTTTAGAGGTGTTGTTGGAACTAATCATGTAATTGTGCTTGAGCTTTGACTCTTTTATGATTTATGTTATTCAATACTTCCCTTAGTCCATTTATCCTTATTTCTAATATCTTGTTATTGTTTAATTGCTTGATCTAGGATGTATAAATGATATGCTAAGAGGCTTGTTTGAGATCCCTTCAGGTTCCCATTCATTGTGGCACATCTAGGCCCTAGGATAGGGTCGTGACAACTTGGTATTCAGAGCAATAGGTTCTTAATGGTCCCCGATATAAGAAACACCGCATCGGTTAGAGTCTTGTTCATGTTTATAAAGTGTACCACAACTATGAGCAAAAGGCTATGAGGCGTTTTAGGAAATGTTTCCCTTCTTCTTAATCAATGTTGTCCTATAGAAGTTAATGTAAGGTTTTCACCTAATGAATGTTCTTTGCTATGCTAGATCATGCCTATTTAAAGCGGAAGAAGAGCTCATTCACCCAAGGAGCAACCAACCCCTCCCGCTCCTCAAGCTCTTCAAGATAGGGGAGTGGCCCATGAAGTGTTCCGGGAAGCCATTACCATTCTAGCCCATGCCATGACTAATTAAATCAACTAAGGGGCCCAAGTTCCTCATGATCCTTCTCTGGCCTCAAGGGTGAGACATTTTACTAGGATGAACCCAGTGGAGTTCCCTGGGTCTAAAGTGGATGAGGATCCTCAAGAATTTATTTATGAGGTTTACAAAGTGTTGTATATTATAGGTGTTAGATCGGAGGAGAAAGCATAGTTGGCGGCCTACCAACTCAAAGGGGTGGCCCAAATATTGTTTACTCAATGGAAGTAGAAAAAGTGGAACAACAATGTGATCCTTTGGGAGAAGTTTAAGGCGGCATTTCATAACCAATTTTTCCCTCTTGAGCTAACGGAGGAAAAAATTAAGGAATTCATGAATTTGAAGCAAGGGGCTATGCATGTGAGGGAGTACATCCTCAAGTTCAACCAATGTTCCAAATATGCTCCACAATTGGTGGCCAACCCAAGGACAAGGATGAACAAGTTTGTGATAGATCCATTCGATTTGGTGAATGAGGAGTGTCATGCCGCTATGTTGATAGGTGATATGGATTTGTCCCTCCTCATGACTTATGCCAAATAATTAGAGGGGTTAGAGTTGAGGAAGAGAATAGGTAATAAGGCCAATAAGGCCAGTTTTGAGTGTAGATTCCAAAGTCCCAAGGGTGGACGATTTCATCAAGGCTAAGGGTCTTCAAATGCTCTCAGTAGAATATTTGCCAATGATAACCCAAGGGTCGAAGGAGGTGTTGGTGTGGTGCCTAATCCTATGTTCCCAAGATGTGGTATAGGGCATGATAACCCTTGTTTGAGGGACACTAATGCATTCTATAGTTATGGAGAAGTGGGTCATAAGAAGATTGATTATCCTCGTAATCACAACAAGGGTAGAGATGGTCGTCTACAAGGCTAGGGTACAAATGTGGTTCCATTGGGAAGAGGAGGCAAACAAGGTGGTGCTCCAAGGCCCAATGAGTTCTATGCTCTTCAAGGGAGACAAGGGGTAGATGAGGTGTAAAATGTCATCAATGGTATGTTAAAAGTCTTTGATTTGGATGTGTATGCATTGATATACCCCGATGCCACTCTTTTTTTGTTACTCCTTTTGTTGCCAAAAAGTTTCATGTACAACTGGAATTGTTGTGTGAGTCTTATGAGGTTTCTAGTCCTGTTGGTGCATCCATTATTGCTAGAAGGGTCTATAGAAATTGCCCCATTTTCATTTTTCATAAAATATTTTCATTTTATATAAAAAATTTTCATTTTATATAAAATATTTCCTTGTGATTTTGTTGGGTTAGATATGGTGAATTTTGATGTCATGCTTGGGATTGATTGGTTGCATGCATATTATGCCTCTATTTCTTGTAGAACTCGTAAGGTCAAGTTTCAATTCCCTAATGAACCCGTCCTCGAGTGTGAGAGTCATGGTCTGGTGGTTAAGGGTAGGTTTAGTTCATGCATTAAAGCCCAAAAGTTGATTTCTAAGGGGTTTCTCTATCATCTTGTGAGGGTTAGGGATGTTGAGTCCAATGTTCTTCCTATAGAGTCTATTCCAGTTGTTAATGAGTTACTTAAGGTCTTTCCCAATGAGCTTCCTGGTGTTCTTCCCTAAAAGGAAATAGATTTTAGCATAGACCTACTTCCCGATACTCAACACATTTTTATTCTCCCTTATCTTATGGCCCCGGTGAAGTTAAAGGAGTTGAAGGAGCAATTGAGGGATTTGTTGGAGATGGGTTTTATTAGGCCTAGCCAATAACCTTGGGGGTGCATAGGTATTGTTTGTGAAGAAGAAGGATGGTACTCAATATGTATTGACTACCAGTAACTTAATAGGGGCATCATAAAGAATAAGTATCCTCTACCAAAGATTGATGATCTCTTTGACCAACTTCAAATGCAAAGTCACTTCTATAAGATTGATCTTCGGTTCGAGTATCACCAAGTTAAAGTGAGGGAGTGTGACATTTCCAAGAAAGCTTTCTGGACAAGGTATCGGCACTATGAGTTTATGATTATGTCCTTCGGTTCGACTAATGCATCGACCACCTTCATGGATCTTATGAATATGGTTTTTAGACCCTACCTTGATATTTTTATGGTCGTTTTCATTGACGACATTCTAATCTCCTCCCATATTTAGGAGGAGAACGTAGCTCACTTGAGGGGTGTACCACAAATCTTGAGGGAGGAGAAGTTGTATGCAAAGTATAAAAAATGTGAGTTTTGGTTGAAAGAGGTTGCCTTTCTAGGTCATGTGGTGTCGGGGGATGGTATTAAGGTGGATCATAAAAAGACTAAAGTGATTAGAAATTGGGCTAGACCATTGACCTAATAGGACATTAGATGTTTCTTGGGCCTAACGAGTTACTACTGCAGGTTTGTTAATGGTCTCTCTTCTATTGATTCTCCTTTGACTAAGTTGAACCAAAAGAAGGAAAAATTTTTATAGATCAATGAGTGTGAAAAGTGTTTCCAAACCTTGAAAGATAAGCTTGTCTCCACTCCTATATTATCTCTACTAGAAGGGTTGGAAGGGTTTTATGTTTATTATCATACCTCATGAATTGGTTTTGGTCGTGTTTTGATGCAAAATTGTAAGGTAATAGCTTATGCCTCTAGACAAATTAAGGTGCATGACAAGAATTATCCTACCCATGATCTTGAATTGGCCGCCGTGGTATTTTCTTTGATAAAGTTGGCGTCATTATTTGCATGGGGTGCACGTTAATGTGTTTACCGATCATAAGAGTCTTTGTTATGTGTTCACCCAAAATAATCTTAACTTGAGATAGCAAAGGTGGTTTGAGCTTCTCAAGGATTATGATATGAGTGTGTATTGTACCAAGGTAAGGCTGATGTTTTGGCTAATGCTTTGAGTAGGGTGTACATGGGTATCCTAGCACATGTTGATGATTATGGCAAAAGGATGCCTAAAGAGGTTCATTGGTTGGCTAGATTGGGAGTTAGGCTGGAGGAGGTTAATAGTGGTGGAGTAGTGGTGGCTGACGGTTCTAAATCTTCATTGATTGAGGGGGTGAAGGAAAAGCATGATCTTAACCCCGCCTTGTTAGCATTGAAGGCCTTGGTGAGGTATGGTAATGTGGAGGTTGGTAATGTGGAGGTTTTCTCCCAAGGGGAGATGGTGCCCTTAGGTACCAAGGGAGGTTATGTGTTCCTAGTGTGGATGACTTGAGAGAGAAGATTCTTGATGAGGCTCATAATTCTTCCTATTGTATTCACCCCATTTCTAAAAATATGTATAGACATTTGAGGGAAATGTTATGGTGCGGTGGAATGAAGAGGGATATTGCTATATTTGTATCCAGTTGCCATAATTGTCAACAAGTTAAAGCCGAACATCAAAGGCCGTGTGGCCAAAGCCAAGATATGGAGATTCCTACTTGGAAGTGAGAGGAGGTTAACAAGGATTTTATGGTTGGGTTGCCTAAGACTAGAAAGCATTTTGATTCTATTTGGGTTGTGGTTGATAGGATGACAAAGTCGGCTCATTTCTTACTGTTTAAGACTACTTATGATGTCAAAGATATGCTAAGTTGTTTATTCATGAGTTGGTTAGATTTCATGAGGTGCCTTTGTCTATCATATCGGATCGTGGTGCTCAATTCACTTCACACTTTTGGAGATCCTTTCAAAGAGGTCTTGGTACCAAAGTAAAGCTTAGTACGGCCTTTCACCCTCAAACAGATGGCCAAGACGAAAGAACTATCCAAACTCTTGAGGATATACTTAAAGCTTCTGTTTTGGAGTTAAGAGGTAATTGGATGGTCATCTTCTAATCTTTGAGTTTACTTACAATAATAGTTATCATTCAGGCATTGATATGGCTCCTTTTGAGGCTTTTATGGTAGATGTTGTAGGTTCCTGGTTGGATGGTTTGAGGTGGGGGAGATGGCATTGTTGGGTCCGTATTTGTTTATGGAGGTCATGGCAAAGGTAAGGTTGATAAGGGGTGTTTGAAAATAGTCCAAAGTCGACAAAAGTCCTATGCTGATGTGAGAAAGAGGGAGCTTTAATTTAATGTTGCTGATTAGGTGTATTTGAAGGTCTCACCCATGAAGGGTGTGATTCATTTTGGTAAAAAAGGTAAATTGAGTGCATGATTTATGGGTTTGCACAGAGTGTTGAGGAGGATTTGCAAGGTGGCCTACGAGTTGGAGCTGCCCAATGATATGAATATGGTTCATCTGGTCTTCCATGTGTTTATGTTGAGGAAGTGTATGGGTGATGCAAGTGCTATTGTGCTACTTGATGTTGTGGGTGTTGTTGAAGATAATTTGACTTATGAAGAGGTTTCGGTAGAAATTTTTTATAGACAAGTGTATAGGTTGAGGAATAAGGATGTTGCTTCCGTCAAGGTTCTTTGAAGAAATCAACAAGTTGAAAGTGCCACATGGGAAACCGAGGCGGACATGAAAAAGTGATATACCTATCACTTCCATTTTACTTAAGCATAAGGTAGTATGTTAAGTCCCCTATATGATTTCAAGTCTTAGGTTTTAGCCTTTATGTCATTTGCATGCATTCACGTTTATGTTTTTATGTTGATAAGTTCATGGTGATTTTGACACTTATGTTGAGATTTTTGAAAGTGGTTTTTAAGTGCATTGTTGCATTCTTGTTGGGCTGATTCCTTCATGATTACTCTTCTTATGTATGCTTCTTTGACATTCAGGGATTAATGTTCCCAAGGGGAGATATTGAAACGCCCTAAAAAAAGTGCCCAAAAATGTGTCTTGAAAATGCCCAAATTCATAATTTCCATATATCTCAAAATTTGTATCGAGAATCAAACTTTATGTTCGTGATCAGGGGACAAAGTTTAGTGAGAGATGGATATAACCCCAATTTTAGAGCAACTGTATAAAAATTTGATATTCCAAAATTTATGCTAGTTTTTCCTGTTCGATCCAAAGCCTTGGGATCTTGGGCCTAAGCCTTACTATAGGTGAAAATACCTATACTTAGTTATTTTCAATGCTATATCATTGAAGACGTTCCCCAAAACCCTCTCTAACACTTACTCAAATATTTCACTCAAATTCAAGTGTCCCAAACTAATTCCAGATCTCAAGAAATTAAATCAATCTTCAAGTTTTCATTCAAATCATTCATCAAGGAAATCTCCAAAGTTGGGGTATGTGGGTTTCAACAATTGGGTTCTTTCACTCATGGTTCCCAACCTTCCTTTTTGAGTAAATTGCATATTTCAAGTTGATTTATCTATGGGTATTTCTCATTATGAGTTGATTATGAACTATGTTGTGATTTCATAAAGTGTGGACTGTTTAGGCATGTTTTGATCTATGAATCTATAATCATTTATGAGATTTGATGGATGGTTTAGTGTATATTGCATGAGGGTGTTACCAATTGTTGGTGGGTTGATTTACATTATATTGTATCATATGATTTCACTCTTAAATTGCATGATTTTGAAATAGCATTACACACCCACCAAGTGTTTGATAAAATGTCCGGTTAAGGGTTCTTGAATTATTTATGACCTATTTCATGGCTTATGAATTAAGTGACTTTATGATAATAAAAGAAATGTATATATGTGTTGATTTCATGAAAAGTATCTATAGTGTTACAAGTTGACCATACCTTGTTGAGGGGGTGCTATACCTCAATCACCTTGCCGGGGGGTGCTAGGCCCATACTACGAATTGAGGGGTATATACTTTAATCACCTTGTCACGGAGTGCTAGGCCCATAGTACCATTTTAGGGGGTAATACCTTGGCCACCTTCTCAGGAGGTGCTAGGCACGTACTACCATGTTGAGGGGTATATACCTTGACCACCTTGTCGGGGGGTTCTAGGCCCTTACTACCAATTAAGGGATAGATACCTCAATCACCTTCCATTAGGGTGCTAGGCCTTGGATTCCAAGTATTAGATGCTTGGTCTATGATGATGGTCTCTTCCTACACATTTAATAAGTTCTACACAAGCATGTTTTACTTCAATTATTAGTCATGCATGCCATATTGTTATTATACTATCCATTGCCTATATTTATGCATTTTGCTTATTTTGCCTATCTCTTGTTGCATTGCATCCTACATATTTAGTACATTCAAACATACTAATGCACACTCTATGCCTACATGATGTTACCATGTAGGAACCAGAGCTCCTCATGATCATCCTCTCCCTGGCTAGCTGGTCATCTTGAACATAAGCTATTGGTGAGTCCTCAAAGTTCGGGGAAGTAGCTATGCTATTCGTGCCTTTGTCATTTCTTAATGTTGAAATCTTTATACTATGAAGGTGAGCCCAAAAAGTGCCTTGGCCCCCGCTCAAGTCTATTTTTAGAGATGTTGTTGGAACTAATGATGTAATTTGTCATAACCCAAGCCTAGGGCCTAGACGTGACCGATTAATGGGGAACCCGAAGGAACCCCAAACTAGCCTCATAGCATATCATTACACATCCTTGGTCGCAGAAGCAATTAAAATGACAACAAGAGATAAGCATAGACAAGGGAATTGGGACTAAGGATAAACTTTTGTATCATAACATCAACAAACAAGAGAGTCAAGGCTCATATCATAGATACATAAGAGGTCCAATAACACCTCTATTACATAGATAAGAGCGGGGGCCACAACAAACACCGAGCTCACCGTCATAGTCAATACATGAAGAAAGGAAAAATATTCTTAATGCATAGAAAGAGATCATAAGTAACTTCACCGGAATGGAGGACACACCAACAAGCTTGCGAGACAATTGTACTAGCCATGTGGAGGAGGAGGACGATCAAGCGATACATCGGTTCCTACATGGTGACATCATATAGGAATAGAGCATGAATTACTATGTTTGAATGTACAAAGTGTGTAGGATGCAATACAATGAGTGATAGTAACATAACCGAAATACATAAGCATAGGGAATGAGTACATATAGAAATATGGCATGCATGGAAGATGCTCGTAGTAAATCATGCTTAAAAAGGTCATAAAATGAATGTATGAAGTGACCATTCTTAGTGCAAGCAAGGCCTACCATCCCCTTGGTAGGCGCATGAGGTACAAACTCTTTCATGAGGTTGATGGAGTATAAACCTCCCAACAAGGTTGATGGAGTACAAACCCTCCAACAAGGTTGATGAGTACAAACTCCCAACAAGGTTGATGGGTACAAACCTTCAACAAGGTTACCTGGGCCTACTAGCCTTAAATTAGTTGATTGAGGCACAAACCCCTCAATAGGTTACTCAGGCCTACAACCCCCGAGCTAGTCTTGGTCATCCCCTACACTATAAAGATAGTATCATACACATATACACTCATTCCATCATCATATACATACATTCTTTTTCATCATCATTCTTTCAAGCTTTCATCATCCTTTTATCTTCATATAGTCATTCAACTAATAAGACATGCATTAGACCTTGGATTCCTCAAGAAACTATAATCGAACATTTTATCAAACACTTAGATGGCGTGTAGTGCTAGTGTAAAATCATGCAATTCAAGAGTTTTATCATGCTAGAAAATTCAATGTACAATAATCAATAGATACTAGGTAACACCCTCAAGCAATATACATCAAGACCCTTCATCAAATCTCACATTAGATATTGGATTCATAGCCCAAAACATAGTAAAATAGCCATAATTTCATAAACCCCAACATAGTATGCAGTGATTTTCATAATCAATAATAAACATTTGTAAATCAACTTCGAACCATGCAATTTTTGTGAAAAGGAAGCTTGGGCATCATGGGTGAAAGGAACCAATGAAAGAAACCCACATACCTTAGCTTTGGAAGGTGAACTTCATGAAGATTGGAGATGGAGACTTAAAGCTTGAGAGGAAATCCTTTGATCCAGAGAGGGTTTTGGAGACTTGAATTTAGGAGATGAAATATTGGCTAAGTACTTGAATGAGTATTGGGAAATGGTTAGAATGATATGAGGGTGAAAAATGACTAAGTATAGGTATATTCACGTTTGGGGACACTTAGGCCCACGATCCAAAAGTCTTGGACCATAAAAAATTAACTGGGTAGAAGATATACAGGTCCTCGTCGTGGACCTATCACGGAATCAAGTTTTCTTCATCTGCGCACCCTAGCCGCATCCCACTAGGGGCACGCAAACCTCACTAGAAATTGCATTCTTGGAAAATTGAAATGGCTAATTGATGGCTATTAAGGCGGGGTTAGACCTATATTCAACTTAAAATGACCCCCTGATCAAGAATATGAAGTCAGATTTTTGATATCGCAGATGAATTTTGAGATATAAGGAAATTATGATTTTGAGCACTTCTGAGGCACATTTTTGGGCACTTATTGGGGTTGTTAAAATTATGCTTGAGCTTTGACTCTGTAACTCCCCGCATCTTACAATACTAGTACAATGCAAATGAAACATGACATGGTTTAGTCAAATTAGGGCTAATTTTTAAAAGTGCTTGAACCTCGTATTAATGGGCTATATGTGCGTCTAATGCTTAACAAGGTCGAGTATATACATGTTTTGTGTTGATTTGAGGAGATTAGGGCCTTAAAATTAAGTGAGAAAATTAAGGTTCTTGTAAGACTTAGGAAGCTCATAGGTGATTCACCTACTTGCTTAGCTTAAATTTGCTAGCTAAACGGAGACGAGGCGCGACGTCGAATTTGTCCAAGTTCGATTATGAATAATGTTCGTGTTAAGGGTGTAACTTTGACCCATGTTTTACCATCATAAATGTGCTACATCGTTAGCCCAAGAAGTATAAAAAAAAGTGCTCTAAGACATCACATGTTCGTTGATACTTTAGGCCCAACCCAAGTGAAGAAGAAAGCTGAAAGTAGGCAGCCCAAGTCCAACCAATTTGGAGCCCCAAAAGGACCAAATGAAAGGAGAAAGGAGCTGCATCACCTCCTTAGTGAAGTAAGGCTGATAATTCCTCATTAGGTAGGCCAAATAACACCATAAAAAAAGGGTCAAAGCAGCTCCACAAGTTAAGGTTCACTTGACTACACAAAAATTAGATTTGCTCTCTAAATTTCCTCTCAACTTTTCTCAACTTTGTGAAGCAGACAAACGACTTTTTTAGAGTTCTTAAGGAGCCTTTAAACTTTTAATACAAATTTAAGTAATTATAGTTATGTATTTTGTATAGTTTCATCATGAAAAACAAGAAATATATGCTAGTTATGCTTGCTGAAATTGTTGGACAACATATGTGTAGAAAGTTGCTGCATACTTGTCTTTTATTTTAGTGATCTTTCTATGGTTTGAGGGCTGTATTATGAAGAGAACTTGGTGTCCTTAACATGTTTTGAGTTATAAACATCACCCTAAGGTTGCTGCCCTGATTTTGGTTTTATTTAACAACCGCGTTTTATTGTGTTATCTTAAGTGTAATGTCGATTGGAACTTGTGGACTGTTGGATAGAAGTCTATTGCCTCATGTACTTAATGATTGATTTTCTACTGTTTTAGGACTAGCTCAAGGATGTTTGTATGTGTAAATATTGCTGGAATAGTTTGGTTGAAGTTGGAATAGGTTTGGGATTGTCGACACCGAAATGTAGCGAAGGAAGGTAACATTATGCTGTCCATTTTTAAGTTGTGTAATATTGTTATGTAATGTCATGTGATGTGCTTTGTGGGCTGTTTTAAGACTTTCATGGGTCTTAAGAAAGATGTTTATGACATCTACATGAGAATGGTTGTCCGAAAATATGGTTACAGGTGAAAAGGTTGAAGAAATGCCTTGACGTCGCTAATTAAATGCTTGCTGTCCGTGTTTTATTTTGTTATGTAATTGGGCTGCCAAAGTGTATCTATTGGCTATTAATGCTAGCTTTATCATCTACTATGTTGTAGATAAGTATTTGGAGAAAAGGAAGGTTATCTCGAGGTAGTAGCAAGGTCAAACAATGAGGTATGTAAGGTTACTTGATTTCATATCACTTGGCATGAAACATAGATCTCTCCTTGGTACATAAAGGCACTTGC
>JAOTQR010099510.1:0-29396 GCA_025774065.1 Solanum ossicruentum | reverse complement strand
GCAGTCATATCTAGTATGTCAGGCACCGTGGCCCCAACGGCCTAGCAATAAGCATCTCCTTTTAACTTGTTAAAGCCATATTTCTCCTTAGAATCATTGAAAACATATATGTCACTTGTAATAGGTATGCAAAACGCATAGATATAAGTTGGTTCTCCCGAGCCTTATCGGCAACAGGTGCCAGTCCGCCCTAACCAGACTTTGGGGCGTGGCAAGCCCATCCGATAGTGACAATATAGGAGCAGACACAAGCCTATCCTTCAATGTATTGAAGCTTCTCTCAAAATCATCGGTCCACACAAACTTAACCTACTTTTGAGTCAATTTAGTCATAGATGAAGAAATAGAGGAGAATCCATTCACAAATCTTCTATAGTAACCCGCAATGCCCAATAAGTTCCTAGTATCTGAAAAGGTGAAGGGTTTAGGCCAATTTCTAATCACATCGGTTTTCTTAGGATCCAGTTTGATACCATCCCCCGACACCACATGACCCGAGAATGCAACCTTCAATCAAAACTCACACTTGTCATATTTGGCAGATAATTTCTCCTCCCTCAATTTTTGTAACACAACCCTCAAATTACCCATATGCTCCTCCCTACTATGTGAATAGATCAAAATATCATCAATGAAGACCACAACAAAGGGATCAAGGTAAGGTTTGAAGACCCTATTCATTAGGTCCATGAAGATGGTCAATGCATTAGTCAACCCAAAAGACATCACCTCAAACTCATAATGCCCATTCTAGTCTGGAAGGCCGTCTTGGGAGTATCACACTCCTTTACCCTCACTTGATGATACCCGGACCGAAGATCAATATTAGAGAAAAGGCTAGCCCCTTATAATTGATCGAACAAGTCATCAATTCTTGGAAGAGGATATATATTATTTATAGTGACCCTATTGAGTTGCCAGTAGTCAATACACATTCTAAGTAACCCGCACTTCTTTTTCACAAACAATACCGGGGAAACCCAAGGTGATTGTCTAGGTCTAATAAATCCCTTTTTCAACAAATCTTTCAATTCATCTTTTAACTCCTTCAACTCCACGGGGCCATACGGTATGGGGGAATGGAGATAGATTGAGTATCGGGAAGGATATCTATGCAAAAATCTACCTCTCTATCGGGACGGACACCGGGAAGGTCATTTGGGAAGACATAAAGAAACTCATTTATAACCAGAACCAACTCTACGGAAGGGACTTTGGACTCCACATCCTCAAACCTCACAAGATGGTAAAGACACCCTTTAGAGATCAACTTATGAGATTTAATGCATGAAATGAATTTACCTTCATAACCATATCTCGACTCTCCCACTCAAGGAGGGGTTAATTGGAAATTGAAACTTGACCCTATGGGTTTTACAATCAATAGAAGTATAGTAGGCATACAACCAATCCATTCCAAGAATGACATCAAAATCAACCATGTCTAATTCAACATGATCACAAGGCAACAAATTATGCAAATTGCAAATAGGACAACTCTTATAAACTTTGCTAGAAACAATAGAGGTAGCAATAGGATTAGACACTTCATATCACTAATGCAAATAACTCGGGGATAACATGGAATGTTTTAGCAACAAAATGGGTAACAAAGGAAATAGTGGCACTCGGATCAATCGAAGCAAATGCATCAAAGTCAATGATTTTCAACATATCGGTAACAACATCTGGGGCCTCACCAACCCCTTGCCTCCCATATAGAGCATAAAATCGATTGTACCTTAGGGATCCTCCTTAAGGACCACCTCTCACCAATGGGACCACATTACCACCCCAGACTTTGCCACATTTTCTTGGACAATCTACATTCTTATTTCCAAGCTCCCCACAACCAAAGCATGCATTAGAATCTTTCAAACATGGGCCTCTATGAATCTTCCCACATGTAGGACCACATCAATAGGAGGCACAACACCAACACCTTGAGGACTAGGGAGGTCATTGGCAAACCCTCTACTAGTAGCACACTGAGACACTTGGCCTTGATAGAATCAGTCACCCCTTTAGAACTTACCCTTAGACGGGCCCTCTTGGCCTTATACTCCCTTCTCTTCCTCAATTTCTACTTCTCTATTTTCTCGGCATAGGTCATCAACCGAGAAAAGTCCGTGTCACTAATTAGCATGGCAGATTCTTCACTTACTATGTTGGAGACCCCTATTACAAACTTGTTCATCCTAGATCTAGGATTGGCCACCAAATTAGGAGCATACTTTGAAAGTTGATTAACTTGAGGGTATAATCCCTCACACTCATGGCACCTTGTTTCAAGTTCACAAACTCCACCAAGTTAGCTTCCCTTAGCTCAAGAGGGAAAAATCGACTAAGGAAGGCCAATTTGAACTCCTCCCAAAGCACCACATTACCAATACCTTTCTCACCCTTCCATTGATCATACTATATTTTAGCTATCTCTTTGAGTTTGTATGCCGTCAACTCCACTTTTCATTTGGCCCAACACCCATGATATTCAAGATCTCGTAGACCTCATCAATGAACTCTTATGGATCTTCATCCACCGTTGACCCATAGAACACCGAAGGATTCATCCTCTTGAAGTACCTTACTCCAGTACCTGGGGTAGTAGCATGAGGGGCTTGGGCCGCTTGATTAACTTGGTTGGCCCGAACATGGTCAAGCATAGTGAGAGCATCCCGGAGCTCACCATTGTTAGGTTGCTCCTTGGGAGTTTGGGCCTTTCGTCCTCGAGTGTTTGACATGAGCTAGCATAGAAAAGAACAATTGTCGAGGGGAAAAACTTATCATAACTCTATAGCACAACTTAGAATATGAAGAAGGAAAACATATCCTAAGATATCTCAATGCCTCCTATTCATAATCATAGCACGCTTCACAACCATGAATAGGACTTTAATTGACGTGATATGTTGGACTTAGAGGATCTATCAACCTAGTGCTCTAATGCAAAGATTGTCACTACCCAAGACTAGGTCCTAGACATGAAACAACGCAAGGGGAACTCGAAAGGACCCCAAGCAAGCTTCTTAGAGAATCATTACACATCCTTGGTCGTGGAAGCAATAAATCACACATCAATAGGTAAAAGTTGTGAAACAATGGATAAAGGGAAACACTTCCATATCATCATAATGAAGAGACAAGAGTCAGCCGCTTATCATAGATACATTACATGTCCAACAAATATCTCTAATACATTGATAAGAGTGGGGACCAAGAAAAAGTAATCGGGCTTACCCTCATAGTAAACATAGATAACATAGAAGAATGTCTCATACATAATAGGCAAAACATAAACTAAGATCCCCGAAATAGAGGACTTACCAACTAGCTTGAGTAGTGACGAACTAGCCACGTGGAGGAGTAGGATGCTTGGGCACTGGTTCCTACATGGTGACATCATGTTGGCATAGAGTATGTGTTAGTACATTTGAATGTACTAAGTATGTAAGATGCAATGCGAACAAGAATTAAGCATCATAATCAAAATGTATAGCAGTAGGCAATAGGTATCATATAACAATATGGCATGTATAATCAATTGTAAGGTAAAACATGCTTAGGTAACTGATGCTTATATAGGATATCATATGTGTAGAAGAGACCAAGCTAGATTTCCAAAGTGCTACCCTTTGATAGGTTACTGATGATGTCGTCCCATCACTTAGGTGGTGAAGTACTAACCCCTCGCAAGGTTGGTGATAATGTTGCCCCTTCACTAAGGTGGAGAAGTACAAACCTTTCCCTAGGTTGATGAGTACAAACCCCCATTTAGGTTAGTAATGATGTCATACCATCACTAGGTGGAGAAGTACAAACCAATCCCTAGGTTGATGAGTACAAACCCCCACCTAGGTTAGTGATGATGCCGCCCTATCACTTGGTAGAGAAGTACAAACCCTTCTTGAGGTTGATGAGTACAAACCCCCATCTAGGTTATCAGAGTTCTTAGTCCCCCCACATTGGTCATGGTCTAATGCAACACTTTATATAGAATTTATCATATATATAAGCTCATTTCATCATCATATAATCAATCATATTGTATCTCATGCTTTGGAGCTTCACCTCCTCAAGAAACCACATCCGGACATTTTATCAAACATTTAGAGGGTGTGTAATGCTAGTATAAAACCATGAAATACATAGATGAATTCATGCAAGAAAATCTATTATAAAACTATCAATCAACTCTTTGCAACACCCTCAAGCAATATACATCCAAACTCCTCAAATCTTATAATATATCAAAGATTTATAGCTCAAAACATAGAAAAATAGTCACAACTTTACATAGCTTTAACATAGTGTGCAGTGAATTTCGTGATAATCAAGTCTCATTTGTTAATCAACTTTAAATCATGAAATTTGAGTAAAATGAGGCTTGGGTATCATGGGTGAAAGGAACCCATGAAAGAAACCCACATATCTTAGACAAGAGATGAACTTGGTGTAGACTAGAGATGGAGAATTGAAGCTTGAAGAAGAACCTTAAAGGAAAACCTTACCTTAGGATGAGGGTTTGGGACTTGAGTTTGGGGAGGGAAAATATGACTAAGTGTTTGATTGAGTATTGGGGAATATTTAGGATGATATGAGGGTGAATTTTTGCTAAGTATAGGTAAAAGCACATTTTGAGAATACTTAGGACCAAGACTTAGAAGTTTTACACCGAACTAAAATAAAGCTGGCCACGTTTTACACAGTGGAGCATCGCGGAAGTGACGCGTATTTGCCACTGGAAATTGCATTCTTGGAATTTCATAGTTGCTAATTTTTCGCTCTTTAATCGGGGTTAGACCCTTTTGCACCTAGCTTTGACCCCCTGAACAAGAATATGAAGTCAAATTTTTGAAATAACAAATGGATGTTGAGATATATAGAATTTAAAATTATAGGCATTTCCAGGCACATTTTCAGGCACTTTTTGGGGTCATTTCATTGGACCTTAAAGTCAAACTATTGCAGTAGGAGAACACATCTAATTAGCCTCATCTTAGCATCTTTATTCACCATAAGGTATCTCAATGTTGCATGATCTATGCATGATCACTTTTGTGCACAATAGGTAGTCCCTAAACTTGTCAAACATCTGTACCACAGGTAGCAACTCCTGCCTAGTCACTGTGTAGTTTCTTTGAGCATCATTGATGGTCTTGCTGGCATAGTAGAGAGGATGAAAAATCTTGTTGTACTTCTACCCCAGCACAACACATATAGTAATTCCACTCGCATCACAAATAACCTTAGAAGGGTCGGCCCAGTCAAGTAAAATTACCATAGGTGCAGAGATCATCTTTTGCTTTAGCGTCTCAAAGGCTTGTCGACAACTTTCATCAAAATTAAACATGGAATATTTCTCTAATGTTTTGCACAATGGGTGTGCAATCTTGGAGAAATCTTTTATGAATTAGTGGTATAAGACCATATTCCTAAGAAAACTCCGGACCACTTTCACAAAGATAGGAGGTGGCAATTTCGCAATAACCTCAATCTTTGACTTGTACACCTCAATATCCTTACCTTGACCATGAAAAATGGCACTTTTCCTAATATAGGACCAAGTTTTCCTCTTCACATCATTGCAGTTCCCTTCTAAGATTCAATAGACAATTGTCAAAGGAATCACCCACTACAGAGAAGTCATCCATAAATACCACAAGTATATCTTCAACTATGTCAGAGAAGATCGATATCATACACAGCTAGAAGGTGGCTGGCACATTGAATAACTCAAAATGCATCTTCGTAAAGGCAAAAGTTCCAAATGGGCAAGCGAAAGTAGTCTTCTCCTGATCCTTCGGGGCTATGGATATTTGATTATAACCCGAGTACCCATCCAGGAAGCAGTACCACCCTCTACTTGCCAGTCGGTCTAACATCTGGTCCATGAAGGGCATGGGGATATGATCTTTCAAAGTCCATCAATTCAGCTTACGAAAATTTGTGCATACTCACCACCCAGTGATAGGTCGCAAGGGGACCAACTCATTTTTCTCATTAGCCACCATCATCATGCGCCCTTTTTATTAGGAACACATTGTAATGGACTAACCCACCTATTGTAGGAGATGGGGTATATCACCGCAGCTTCCAGCCATATAATTATCTCCTTTTTCACCACCTATTTCATAGGTGGATTAATATTGCACTGATGTTCGATATTGGGTAGATAGTTATCCTCCAACTTGATCTTGTGTGTACATATCCCTAGAGGAATCCTAATAATATCTACAATGGTCCAACTAACGGGCCTTCTGAAATTTTGGAGGAGCCCTAACAATGCTTTCACCTAGTCATCTTAAAGATCTACAGCCACAATCATGGGAAGAGTGTTATTAGTGCCCACAGCTACATACCTTAGGTGTTGTGGCAACTCCATGAGCTTCACAGTAGGAGGTTCCTTAATAGAAGGTTTGGTTGGTGAAGTCAATCTATTCTTAAGTCCAACTCCAACTTCTTGGGGACAAAGGGTCAAGTTCCCCGGCGCTGCAAAGCATGTATATTGTCCTTGTACCTGTTGATATCATCCTTTAGGAAGTTCATTAATACCGTGACCTATGTATCCACGCTCATCTTATCTTCAATCATAATCTCAAAATGACAATTATCCTCTACGTCCATGATAAACATTACTGCTACCTCTTTAGGTCTCTTCATAATAGTGTACACGGTGAATTTACCTTATCAGTACTTAATCTGAAAGTAAGCTCCCCATGCTCCACATCTACTAATGCCCTACCAGTCACCAGAAATAGTCTCCCAATGATGATAGGGACCTTAAAATCCACTTGACAGTCCATAATAATGAAGTCTGCTAGAAAGGTGAACCTGCTCACATAGATGAGCACATCAGATAAAATCCTCATAGACCCCTTCATTGACTTGTCCGCCATGAGTAGCCGCATAATAGTGGGTGTGGAGTCTCCTAAGCTCAACTGCTTGTAAAATGCTAGCAGCATCTAGTTAATGTTGGCACCCAAGTCATAGAGAGCCTGTGCAAAGTCATAAGCCCTAATAGTGAACAGGGATAGTAAAAGCTCCCGAATCTTCCTTCTTCTCAACCAGTGACCTTGTAGCAAGGGTGCAACGATGATGAAGATTGTTTACTGGCATGATCGTGGTTATCCTCTTCCTAGTAACTAAGTCATTCATGAACTTAGCATAGCCCAGAATCTTCTCAAGTGCTTTAACTAGAGGGATATTCACTGAGAGCTCCTTCAGCATAGACAAGAATTTCTAGAACTTGCCATCTTCTACCTTTTGGCTCAACCTCTGTGGGAATGGTGTTGGTCGCTTGGGAATGACCGGCAAATACTAAGTAACTGGTTTGTCTGGCTCTTTAGCATCTTTAGTAAGATTAGCTTCTACTGGTGCCACCTCTATGTCATCACCTATATCATCATCATACACCTCTACGGGGTCAGGTACCTTGACATCAGCTTTATCAAAACCTGCACCACTGGCTACAACAGGGTTAGGAAGTACCTTACTACTCCTCGTTATTACTTCCATATAGTGACCATCATTTTTTGGGTTCTAAATAGTGTCACTAGGAAGTGACCTAGCTTTCCTCTAATTCAATAAGGCTAACAGTTTCCCTATATGTTGCTCTAATTGCATAACTGAGGTGGAATATGAGTCGACCAATTTCTGAACATAGGGCATTTCTCCCCTCATGTCTAGCACCCCTGTCTCTGTGGGCATTTCGAGTTTCTCTTACAATTGGTTTGGCTGTCATGGTTAATGAGTGGTACATATGCTCCTGTTTGGACATTGTTATAGTCATCTTTATTTTTCCATTTCTCTTGGTAGTTATCATGACCATAGTTCTAATGTTGGTTACTAGAGTTGAATGTTCAATAACTCCCCTGGATGCCTAAAAAGTTAGACTCCTCATCATAGTAAAAACTTGACTCATCTTACCTTGGCATTGTATCAATAGCTTTCACTTTTTCTAGTTGTCCACCTGGTAGCCTCTTTGTCAACAAGTCCATCTGGATTTGTATATGGTCCATGTCTTGATCCCATTTTTCCTCTTTCTTCCTTTATTCTATGGTCATCTCGAAGATAAATCCATAACAGTCTCAATCTCTGTTGTACTATGTCCTGTTGTTCTCAGCCACCTAATCCAAGATCACAATGATGTCTAGAAAAGTTCTGGCCATGTATGATCCTCCAGATGCCACGTGAATGATAAGCTTAGTCATAAAGTTGCAAGACCTTTAGAAGACTTCTTTCAAGTGCTCACTTGTAGTTGGGGCACTACTTGATCTTCTGCGTGAATCTCTTCCAAGCATGTTTCATACCTGCTATGCAATATGGCTAGCCACTTATCTCAAAAGAGTGGTCTGATACTCAGGATATTTTATTATTAATGAGTTCTTGGCCTGGCCTAACCTACAATTGAAGTCCGCTATAGATATGGAGGCGCTGTACTCGGGACCAAAAAGTAGACGGTGGATGGTCTTGTTAGATATGTCGACCCACCGACCTTTCACTTGTGTCTCTATCAGCCTGGGCTGAAGAGGTTTCTTCCCCTTGGGAAGAAAACATAGGATGGCGAATGTATAAGATGTATAGAACTCCCTCACCAGAATCGAGGAGTGCCGACCAAGAGACTTTGTCAGCTGCATGAGCCCAAAACAAATCATTATGTCCTGTAGATAGAGGACATGGCTAAGTCCATTTGCTATTACCCTAGGCTTTTCATATATAGAACGGTAAGGTTTGTACCGCTCTTTTAGCTGTATGCCCTCCAAGCAAATTGCCTTTATGCCCTTGACGCTCAACCGATTAGCATGTGCATCTGATGCAGAAGAAGATGATTGTGTAATGGAGGACTCTTCTTCTAATCTATCCTCAGAAACTAGACTTCTCCCCTGAGAAGTAATCTGTGGCATACTGCTCCCACTCTCATCACTACCTTCCTCTTCAGATTGGAAAGGACAAGCAATACGAGCCTAAGTAAGCCCAACGCTGGTAGCTGCTCTGGTATGTGGTACAGAAGCTGTTAGGTCTAGTCGGGCATCAGGTATCTCTAACGAGCCACTTGGCTGAGGGGACTGATCCTCATCAAAATGCTCATCATCTGAATGCTAATCATTGAGCTTTTCCTTAGAGCCTCAATCTCTACATATCTACCTTTGGACGCTATATTATCTAATACATAGACATAAACACACCATAATTAGCCCCAAGAATCAAGAAATAAAATGGAAAAATTTATCTAAGTCAATTGTAGAAAGGCTCTAAGAAAGCCCCTCTACGAGTTGTAGTGAGCACTACGAGTCAAAAAGTGTTATCATAGGCTAGTGATTTAGAATAATATTGGTCACAGGAAGAGTCTACGAGAATTAGGTACGACTCGCAAAGTGGTTTTCCAGTCATAGACTGGAGTCATAAAGAACTCTAATGAATAATTAAAGACAGGTAGGGGTCTACGAGATCAATCTAGGAGTTGTAAAGTGATATACGACTCGTAAAAGGTCTCATTTGATGAATATCAGAATATAAAGTCTCTGGAATTTTACACGAGAGGTAATTACGACTCGTAGATTGCTTTATTAGTCGTAAGAGCCTCTCGTAAACTAGAAATTTTAGGCACTTGATGTTTTAAGTCAATCACACAAACTCTACATGATATTTTCAATAACTAACTATCAGCATCGAAGTAAGAATACAAATACTCACATGAATTCAATCAGACAATCCTACTCCCAATAATTTCAACATCAAATTACCCTATCAAAAATGATTAAGCATAAATGATCCTTTCATTCCGACCATTCCTATTAGACTTTCACTGAATCATGCAGCCATGCTAACACCCAACTATTTCATCAACCACAAACCATTTAACATCATTCAGTAACAAACAAGGTGGATTATTGAATGGGCACAACAGTTTACAATCATCAGTCACAATACCTAATTCCGAACTCAAGCAACAAATGAATCAAGGGCAACCATATTGTATATAACAAAATTCAAATTCAAAAAAGATTTTATGTTCAAACACCATACTCATAATAATTATCAAATCAATCAATTTAAAACAAGGCAAATTAAAGGTTTAATGTAATAAAAAACTTACCATACATGGAGATGAACTTGAAGAAGAGATGAGAGAGTGAATAATAGTCACGACCCAAGCCTAGGGCTTGGACATGATACAATGCATGGGGAACCCGAAGATACCCCAATCAAGCCTCTTAATATATCATTACACATCCTTGGTCTCGAAAGCAATAAAATAATGATAAAGAATCATAAATAGGGATAAATGGGGCTGTGAGACATCTTTCATATCATAAAACATTAAGAGAGTCAAAGAGAATCAAACTCATAGCACCATTACATAACTTGTCTAACAACACCTCTAAATATATAACATAGCGAGAGCCAAGAAAAGCAACTGGGCTCACCCCCATAGCCATAAGTAGCAACCATAAAAAGAAGTCAATACATAGCATAATCAAGAGAAGTATGTCCTCGGAGTTGAGGACTCACCAACTTGGTTTGAGAGAAATCATACTAGCCACATGGAGGAGGAGGAGGATCAAGTGGAGCTCTGGTCCCTAAGTATATAGGATGCAATGCTACAAGAGATAGGCAACATAATTGAAATACATATTGAGGCTATACATGAGCATATAACAATATGACATGCATGAATGATAGTAAAACATGCTTACATAGAAAAATTTTCATGCGTAGGAAGAGACTAAAATCATAGAGATAAAGGCCTACCACCCCCTTGATGAGGCGATTGAGGTACGAACCCCCTAATGTGGTTGCATGGGACTAGCAACCTCTGAGAGAGATGGATGAGGTACAAACCCGCCAACATGGTTGTGAGGTCCTACTAGCTCCCGAGCATGGCAATTGAGGTACAAACTTCCCAACATGGTTGCATGGGCATACTGCCTCCTGAGTGAGGCAACTGAGGTACAAACCCCCCCCCCCAACATGGTTGCATAGGCGTACTACTCCCGAGAGAGGCAATTGATCAACTTTCAACACTATAAATACCATTCGTGTAATCAACACAGATATGCATCCCTTTCAGCATCATAAAGTCACTTAACTCATTTATTATGCATTAGGCCTTCAACAACTCAAGAAGCATTAACCAAACATTTTATCAAACACTTAGCAGGTGTTTAATGCTAGTGTAAATCCATGCAATTCAAGAGTGAAATCATGCAAGTAAATTCAATGTAAAACCACCCACCAACACTTGGTAGTACCCTCAAGCAGTATATATCAAAACCCCGAATCATGTCTCAAGATAGATAAAAGATTCATAGCTCAAAACATGCTTAAACGGTCACACTTCTATGAAACCCCAACATAGTTCATAGTCAAATTCATAGTAAGTAAGACCCATAAGTAAATCAACTTAGAAACATGAGTTTTATATAAAAAGGAAGTTTGGGCACCATGGGTAAAAGACCCAATAATTGAAACCCACATACCTCAACTTTGGGGAATTCCTTAATGAATATTGGAATGGAGACTTGAAGCTTGGGTGAAATCCTTGAGATATGGAATGAGATTTGGCACTTGAATTTTGAGTAAAATATTTGTCTAAGTGTTTGGGAGTGTATTGGGGAATGTCTTGTATGATATGAAGGTGAAATATGGCTAAGTATTGGTATTTTTACTCATGGGAAGACTTAAGCCCAAGAACCAAAAGCCTTGGACCGAGTAAAAGAACTTGGCAAAAATAACACTGGGGCGCGCCCAAGGTGCGTCGTGCTAAGGGCATGAATCCTCTTGGGAAATTGTAATTTTTTGAAAATTGAAATTGTGATTCGGTCACTCTAATATTAGAGTTAGACCCATTTCCTACTCAATTTTGCCCCTTGATCAATAATATGAAGTCAAATTTTGATATCATGCAGGGATTTTGAGATATATGAAAATTGTGATTCTGGGCACTTTTGAGGTATATTTTAGGCACTTTTTGGGGTTATTTCAACATCTCCCCCTTGGAAACATTTGTCCCCGAATGTCAAGAGGCATACATAAGAAGATTAATCATGAAGAAATCATCCCTAACAAAAATGAAATGATGCCTTTAAACACCATTTTCAAAAATCTCAGCATAAGTGTCAAAATAACCATGAACTTGTCAACATAAACATGAATGCATGCATATGACATATAGGGATGATACATCAGACACAAATCACATAGAAGACTTAGAATTAGTACTTTAGGATTGAGTAAAATGGAATAGATAAGGATATTGCTTTTGCATGTCTGTTTCGGCCTCCTATATAACACTTTTGACTTGTTGATCCCTCTAAAGGACCTTAACGGAAGCAACATCCTTGTTCCTCAACCTCTTCACTTATCTATCCACGATCTCTACTAGAAACTCTTCATAAGTCAAGTTGTCTTAAACATCACCCACAACATCAAGAGGCACAATAGCATTAGGGTCACCCACATACTTCCTCAACATAGACACATGGAAGATCGGATGAATTGAGTCCATTTCACTAGGAAATTCTAACTCATAGGAAACCTTACCAATACTCCTCATCACCCTACAAGGACCCACAAATCTTGGACTTAATTTACCCTTCCTACCAAAACAAACTACACCCTTCATGGGTGAAACCTTCAAATAGACTCAATCACTGACATTAAATTCAAGCTCCCTTTTTTTCTCCTCACATGGGCATAGGACTTTTGATGACTTTGGGTTATTTTTAACCTTTCTATAATCAACCTTACCTTATCCATAGCCTCTATAGCCAGATCCGGATCCAACAATGCCACTTCCCCCACTTCAAAGCATCCAACTGGTGACCTACAATGCCAACCATAGAGGGCCTCAAAAGGAGCCATACTAATGCTAGAATGATAGCTATTATAAAAAGCAAACTCAATAAATGAAAAATGATCATCCCAACTACCCTTTAAGTCTAGAAAACAATCCCTAAGCATATCCTCAAGAGTTTGGATAGTTCTTTCGGCTTGACCATCCGTTTGAGGGTGAAAGACCAGACTGAGATTTACCTTGGTTGCAAGGCCTCTTTGGAAGGACCTAGCAAAGTGTGAAGTGAATTGACAACCACAATATAATATGATAGACAATGGTACCCCATGCAATCTAACCAACTCATGAATGTACAATTTAGCATAGTATTCGTCCCAATGAGTAGCCTTAGCCGGTAGGAAATGAGCCGACTTTGTTATTCTATCAACCATAATCCAAATGGAATCAAAAACCCTTCCTAGTCTTAGGCAACCCAACCATAATGTCCATGTTAATATCCTCCCACTTCCAAGTAGGAATCTCTATATCTTGGATTAGGCCACCTGGCCTTTGGTGTTCGGCTTTCACTTGTTGGCAACTATGACAACCGAATAAAAATTCGACAATGTCTTTCTTCATGCCTCCCCACCAAAACATATCCCTAAAATCTCTATACATATTTATAGAACTGGGATGAATAGAATAGGAAGAATTATGAGCCTTATCAAGGATCTTCTCTCTTAAGTCATCAACACAAGGCACACACAACCTACGTTGGTGCCTAAAGGCACCATCTCCCCCTTAGGAGCAAATCTCCACATTACCCTTTCTCATCAAGGCCTTCAATTCTAACAAGGAGAGGTTAAGATCTTGCTTTTATTTTACCTCATCAACCAAGGAAAATTTTGAACCATCAACATCCACAATACCACCATTATCAACCTCTTCCAACCTAACCCCCAATCTGGCCAACTGATGGACCTCTCTAGCCACCTTTTTGCCACTACCATCAACATGAGCTAGGTTACCCATAGACACCCTACTCAAAGCATCTGTCACAAAACTAACCTTACTGGGATGATAATGAACACTCATATCATAATCCTTAAGAAGTTCTAACACCTTCTTTGCCTCAGGTTGAGATCTTTTTGAGTGAACACATATTGGAGACTCTTATGATCGATAAACACATCAACATGCACACCATACAAATAATGATGCCAAATTTTCAAAGAAAAAACCACAGCGGCCAATTTGAGATAATGAGTAGGAGAATTCCTTTCATGCACTTTGAGTTGCCTAGAAGCATAGGCTATTACCTAACCATATTGCATCCAAACACAACCCAAACCAATCTGGGAGGCATTATAATACATAACAAACCCTTCCAATCCTTTCGGTAGACACAGGATAGGAGTGGACACAAGCTTATCCTTCAAGGTTTGGAAACTCTTTTCACACTCATGGATCCCTATAAATTTAGGCTTCTTTTATGTCTGCTTAGTCATAGGAGAAGTAATATAAGAGAACCCATTCACAAACCTCCAGTAGAAACCAGCTAAGCCCAAAAAGCATTTAATATCTGACGGGGCCAATGGTCTATGCCAATTTCTAATTACACCTATCTTCTTAGGATCCATCTTAATACCATCCCTCAACACCACATGACCTAAAAAGGCAACCTGCTCCAACAAAAATTCAGACTTCTCATACTTAGCATACAACTTCTCTTCCCTCAATCTTTGTAGTACTATCCTCAAATGAGCCACATGCTCATTCTCACTATGACAATAGATCAAAATCAAAGAAAACCACCACAAACTAATCAAGGTAGGGTTTAAAGACCCATTCATAAGATCCACAAAGATAGTTGGTGCATTGGTCAACCCAAAAGACATAACCATAAATTCATAATGTCCATACCTAGTCTAGAAGACTGTCTTGGGAATGTCACACTCCCTTACCTTCACTTGATGATACCTAGACCAAAGATCAATCTTAGGGAAGTGGCTAGCCTCTTGAAGTTGGTCAAACAAATCATCAATTCTTGGGAGAGGTACTAATTCTTGATAGTAACCTTATTAAGTTGTCGGTAGTCAATACACATTCTAAGGGACCCATCCTTCTTCTTCACAAACAATACCGGTGAACCCCAAGATGGTTGGCTAGGCCTAATAAAACCCTTCTCCAAAAATTCCCTCAATTGCTCCTTCAACTCCTTTAACTCCGTAGGGTTCATACGGTAAGGGGGAATAGAAATGGATTGAGTATCGGGAAGGAGGTGTATACCAAAGTCTATTTTCCTTTCGGGAGAAACACCGAGAAGGTAATTTGGAAAGACATCAAGAAACTCATTAACCACCGGAACCAACTATATAGGAAGGACTATGGACTCAACATCCCTAATCATCATAAGATGATAAAGACATCCCTTAGAAATCAACTTTTGGGCTTTAATGCAAAAGATGAACCTACCTTTGACCACCACATCATGATTCTCCCACTCAAGGATGGGTTCATTTGGGAATTAAAATTTGACCCTACGATTTCTAAAATCAATAAAGGCATAATATGAATGCAACCAATCCATCCCAAGAATGATATCAAAATCAACCATTTCCAACTCAACAAGATCACAAGGCAATATTTTATGCAAGATACAAACGGGACAATTTCTATAGACCTTCCTAGCAATATTAGATGCATCAATAGGAGTAGGCACCTCATAAGGCTCACACAACAATTCGAGTTCAACAATGAAACTTTTAGTCAACAAAAGGAGTAATGATAGAAAGAGTGGCACCCGGGCTTGTCAATGCATACACATCAAAATCAAAGACCTTTAACATACCTTGCCTCCCTTGAAGATCATGAAATTGATTGTGCCTTGGGGCACCAACTTGTTGGCCTCCTCTCCCCAAGGGAATCACATTAGCACCCTGGGCTTGTGGACGAACATCCTTACCCTTGTTCTGGTTACAAGGGCAATCCATCAGCTTGTGGCTCACTTCCCCACAACTATAGCAAGCATTAGTAACCCTCAAGCATGGGCCACCATGAACATTACTAGATTTTGGACACATAGCACTGGGCCCTACACCACCATCACCTTGGACCCTTGGGTAGTCATTAGCAAACCTTCTATTAGGAGCATGAGAAGGCCCTTGACAATGAAGAAACCAACCACCTCTGGGACTTTGTAACTTACCATCAAAACAAACCCTCTTGGCCTAAATACCCTTTGTCTTTCTCAACTTATCCCCCTCCAATCGTTCGGCAGAAGTCATCAAGCGAGACAAATCCATGCCACTAATCAAGATAGCGGATCGGCACTCCTTATTCAACAATCGAAAACACCCACCACAAACTTATTCATTTTAGATCTCGAGCCGGCAACCAAGGGCAGAGCATATTTTGAGAGTTGGTTGAACTTTAGGGCATACTCCCTCACACAAATAGACCCTTTCTTCAAATTCATGAACTCCATGATTTTGGCCTCTCTACGGTTCAAGGGAAGAACCAGTTGAGGAAAGCCACCTTAAACTCCTCCTATAGAATTACATTATTGTTCTGCTTCTCCTCCTTCTATTGAGTGTACCATATTTGAGCCGCCCCCTTGAGTTGGTAAGCCACCAACTCCTCCTTTTCTTCCAATCTCACACCCATGACAGCCACCACTATGTAAACCTCATCAATAAACTCTTGAAGGTCCTCATCCACTTTACACCCATTGAACTCTGGTGAATTCATCCTCATAAAGTCCCTCACCCGAGATTCAGGAGTAGGAGAATGAGGGGCTTGGTCCCCATGGTTGGTTTGGTTAGCCACACCTTGAGCTAGCAAGATGAGAGCATCCCAGAGCTCTCCATGAGTCGGTTGTTCCTTGTTTGTGCGGGCTCTTCTTCCTCTTATATTAAGCATGATCTAGAATAGCAAAGAATGTTCATTAGGCAGGAAAACCTTACCTTAACTTCTATAGCATAATATAGAGTAAGAAGAAGGGGAATATTTCCAAGATATCTGATAACGTTTTACCCATAGTTGTGGTGCATAATACAACCATGAATAAGACTCTAATAAATGTGGTATGTTGGATGCTGAGGACCATTAATAACTTAATGCTCTGATACCAAGTTTGTCACAACCCAAGCCTAGGACCTAGACATGACACGGCGCATGAGGAACCCGAAGGACCCCAGCCTAGCCTCTTAACATATCATTACACATCCTTGGTCATGCAAGCAGTAAAATAATGATAAGGAATAGTAAACAGGGATAAATGGGGCTATGGGACTTCTTTTATATCATAAAACAGTAAGAGAATCAAACTCATAGCACCATTACATAACTTATCCAACAACATTTCTAAACATAGAACTTGGAGGCCAAGACAAGCAATCGGGCTCATCCTCATAGTCATAAGTAGCCAACAAAACAAGGAGTCAATACATAGAATAATCAAGAGAAGTATGTCCTGGAGTTGAGGACTCACCAACTTGCTTTGAGGGAAATCGTACTAGCCATATGGAGGAGGAGGATGATTAAGTGGAGCTCCGGTCCGTACATGGCAACATCATATATCCATAGAGTATGAGTTAGTACATTTGAATGTACTAAGTATGTAGGATATTGCAACTAGAGATAGGCAACGTAATCGAAATGCATATTTAGGCAATACATGAGCATATAGCAATATCGCATACATGAATGATGGTTGTAGTAAAACATGCTTACATAGAATATTCTTTATTTGTAGTAAGAGACCAAAATCATAGAGATCAAGCCCTACCACCCCTTTGATGAGGCGATAGAGGTACAAAACCCCCCAATGTGGTGGCACGGGCCTACCAACCCCCGAGTGAGGTGGATGAGGTATAAACCCCCTAACATAGTTATATGGTCCTACTACCTATCGAGCGAGGCAATTGAGGTGCAAACCCCCAAAAATAGTTGCATAGGCCTACTACATCTCGAGCGAGGCAATGAGGGGCCTACTACCTCCTGAGCGAGGCAATTGAGGTACAAACCTCCTAACATAGTTGCATGGGCCTACTACCTCCCGAGCGAGACAATTGATCAACCTCCAACACTATAGATACCATACATGAAATCAATGCATATACATACATCCCTTTCATCATCATAAAGTTATGTAACTTATATAAAATGCATTAGGCCTTCAACAACTCAAGAAGCACTAACCGGGCATTTTATCAAACACTTGGATAGTGTTTAATGCTAGTGTAAAATCATGCAGTTCAAGAGTGAAATCATGAAAGTAAATTTGATGTAGAACCACCCACAAACACTTGGTAATATCCTCAAGCAATATACATCAAAATCACTCATCAAGTCTCAAGATAGACCAAAGATTCATAGCATAAAACATGCTTAAAAGGTGACACTTTTATGAAACCCCAACATCATTCATTGTTATATTCATAGTAAGTAAGACTCATAAGTAAATCAACTTAGAAACATGAGTTCTATGTAAAAAGGAAGCTTGGTCACGATGGTTGAAAGGACCTAATGGTTGAAACCCACAAACCTCAAATTTGGGAAATTCCTTGATGAAGATTGGACTGGAGACTTGAAGTTTGAGTGAATTCCTTGAGATTTGGCACTTGAATTTTGAGTAACATATTTATCTAAGTATTTGAGAGAGTATTGGGGAATGTCTTGTATGATACGAAGGTGAAATATGGCTAAGTATAGGCATTTTTATGCATGGAAAGACTTAGGTCCAAGACCTTGGACCGAGTAACAAAAAACTTGGCAAAAATAACACTTGGGCGTGCCCATGGCGCGTCGCGCCAGGGTTGCAAACCCTCTCTAGAAATTGCAATTGTGAAAATTTGAAATTGTGATTCGGTCACTGTAAAATCAGGGCTAGACCCATTTCCCACTCAATTTTTCCCTTTGATCAATAATATAAAGTTGGATTTTTGATATCATGCACAGATTTTGAGATATATAAAAATTATGATTCTGGGTACTTTCAAGTCATATTTTCGGGTCATTTCAATGATCAAGAAACCCTAGGTACCAAAATCTCATTGGAAAAATGAATGGTGGTGGTTGGAAACTAGTCGAAAAAATAAAGACAAGGGGAAGCTCGGTTGATTTGGTAAATTTAGGTCAAATAGGGGTCAAAATAATTTGACCCCTTCTTTTTATATTAAACGGGTCAACTGATTAAATGACTGGGCCTGGGTCTATGAAACCTCAATAACGAGTCATAGATGGATCTATAACTCATAATTCATGGTCTCGTAGAATCCTCAACACTTAACACAATTTCAGACACCTACCTGAGGTCCATGAATCCCATTCACGACTCGTAGACTGATATACGAATCATAAAGTTGGCTCATGAACTAAAGTGCACAATTTTCCTTCCCACTGGAATTTTCTAGGAGATGGGCTAGGAGTCATAGTCTGCTCTATGACTCATAAACCCAGTCATAGAAACTTATATGATGCTTCTCTCAGCCAAATTTGCTGACTTGGTCCTGTACCTTAATATTCTCTATGAAATACATACTTACCCAATATGAAACAACCTCAATTTCAAAATTTGCAATCAAAACGAACAAAAACAACTACTTGTGAATTCAAAAACTAGAAAATGAACCTTAAATTATGCAATAACATCAAAAACCTTAAGTTGTCTCCCAAGTAGCGCCTAATTTATTGTCGCAGTACGACTTAGACAAATTGGTTACTAGACTTCACCAATAGCCCAAACCTCACTTATGAGCTCATCTGAATTCTTCACGGACTGGTGAGTATCAAAGACAACTTCTTTATCATTCAATATATAACCAGTTTCCATATACATTTGAGCTCGTCCCGTGGCTGGGAATGGCCTTCCAAGATGATTGGGATGCCGAAGTCAACCTCACAATGAAAAATCACAAAATCTGCAAGGAATATGAATTTCTCCACTTTAACCAGCACATCATAGGGTATCCTCATAGAATTTTTTATTGTTCTATCTGCCATCAACAACCACAAGTTAGTATGAGTAAGGGCTCCCAATCCAAGCTTCTTGTAGACCGCAAGCGCCATCAAATTGATACTTGCACCTAAATCACATAGTGCCCTTGGGAACTCCGCATCACATATAGGTCAAGGTATGGTGAAAGCACCTATGCCTTCACATTTTTGAGCTAAGGACTTTGTAATGATAATATTATAATGTTGAAACTCTTGAGAAAGCTCCTGCCTCATAGTGCACTTCTTGGTGATCAAGTCCTTCATATACTTGGCATAACCTAGCATCTTCTCCAATGCTTCAATAAGAGGGATGTTGATGGATATTTTCTTTATTATGGAGAGAAAGTTCTTAAACTTACCTTCTCCTCCTTTTTTTTAATTCTTTGGGGGAAATGAGGAGGAGGCATAGGGATGGGCTTAAACTTCTATGGATCTTTAGCTACTTTACTCACACCATCCTTACCACGATCATCTCCTTCATCCACATCCTTTGTTGCAACCATCTCCACACAAACATGTTCCTCATCAACCAGCATAGAGGATCAATAGTGCTCTTGTAACCTCTAGTAGTAACCGCCATACATTGCCCCGCATTCTCTGGATTTTGCACTATGTTGCAAGATAATGCACCCTTCTGAGTCTGATTCAACTAAGTTGACACTTGAACAAATTGTTGTTCAAGTTGTTTAATAGAAACAGAATGATACTTAATTTCTTATTTATGCTTGAAATATCTGATTTCATGCCCCTTAGAGTTTCATCTTGGGTCTTGGCCTTCTTCAACAAGTGATTAAACATCTCCTCAATTCTTGAATTACTTATATCCATATCTTGGTTGTGTTGTAGCACAGAAGGAAAATTTCTGTAGCCTTTTCTACGACCCTAATCTATATCTGGACCCTAGTTTCTATCATAGTAACCACCCTAGTTGTCTTTGAAAGCTCCATCTCTACCATAGTTCTAAACTTGGTTTCCTTGATTGTGGCACAAATAGTCTTGATTAGGCCCTTAGGCGTTGGTCCGAAAACCCCCCCATCTGATCATTCACAAAACAAACATCCTCCTCATAATATGGTACCTCATATATGGGTGCATGTGGAGGTTAGTGAACTAGTGCATTCACTCTCTCTTAGTTCTGCTTGATCACCACATCCATGCTTGTGTGAAGCTGAGCAAGTTATTGCATACTCTCTTTATTAATTTTGGGTTGCTCTGAACCCACACTAACAACACATGAACTCTTCATGGAATCTCTATCCCGTTGTCCCCATGCATGATTAATCTTGACCACTTGTCCCGTATTTCAACAATCCTTACAAATGGTAGATCTAGAAATATACCCTCCCCCCCCATGATAGTGTTAGCGCAAGCCTGACTGTTCTCATCAAGGGCACGGTAGAAGATCTCCACTAAGGCATCATCAACTATTTTCTGATCAGGTATGCTCCTCAAACATTTAGTAAATCGCTCCCAAATAGTGCTTATCAAATCACCAGGAAGTTGCTCAAAGTTGTTGATCTGGTCCTTCAATTTGAGCTTCTTCGATCTAGGGAAGTACCTCTCCAAAAAAGCCTTCTGCAAATCTGCCCAACAAGTGATTGAACTTTGCGGGAGCTTAGATAGACATAATACATCATTGCCTGTGAGATACAATAGGAAGACACGAAGTCCCACAGTATTCATATACAAATTTGTGTCCCTATCACACTCTTACAAAAAAATGCCACATTGTGCAAGTGCCTAAGATCTTCTTATGGTAAGCCCGCAAATAAGCCACAGTTTTGCAGCATCTGAAGTAACCCACTAGAAACTGAGAACTTTTTATCTGCCAGTTGTGGTGGCAACACAAAAGCTCCCATCACATCCATAGCCATGGAGTTCAACCTATACGGATTCCATCGGTAAGAATTGTCGTTGAAATCCGAGGCTATAGAATATCTTCCAAAAGAGGTGGGTTATCATTCCTCTCGTCATCATTATTACGAGATAGTAAGCACGACTTTCTACGCAACGATTTCTTCTATTCGAAGCTGCATTGGCCACGTTGTTGGAATTTTCTTGGGTCATTCTTCTTATAATTTGTTGGATCTCTGGATCAAATGAACTTAAGGGAATGCCTTGACTCCTAGTGTTGGGCATACACATTCGTATACCTTGCAAACAAACACAGACAAAAATAAAAGTAAAACAAACGGAACTAAGGATTAACATGCGAATTACAATAATTAATGAATTCACCTAAGTCTAGTCGTATTCCCTGGAAACGGCCCTAAAATATTTGATATCGCCCAAGTTACACCTCCATTTTAGAGGATAAATCGGTCATTGTCAAGATATAAAACCTAACCAAGGTTAGGGTTGAACCCAAGGGAATACGTAGACTCAACACCAATTTACCAATAAGCAATTCAAATAGTTAATCAATTCAATTCTCCGAAGAGGGTTTCGCAATAATAAATGATAAAGTAAACTAAAATAACTATCACATGAGACAATCAACAATAGAGAGCAAACCCCAACTTAGTAACACCGGATAACCTAATTCTTGTCTAGAATATAGCATGCAGGACAGTAATTTAAGTTCACCAAGCCCTTTGGTCAAAGGTGAGAAGCGAATTTCATTATGTGACTTGGTCCATCTCCATAGTGTGCAATACTAATGATTACCTATAAGTCCCTGTCAACCTCCCTTTGGCCCAATTCAGTTGATTAGACGAGAACATATCACCGAATCCTGTTAATCAATCTCTTTTCCAATTCATTACTACCTTGGTCCATTAAGTAACATTAAGCAGGTTCTATTGTTGGCCAACACTAGAAAGAATGAAAAACAAAGAGAATTTATTAATAAATGCATATACACATTCAAAAATTGTAAACTATTCGGGTTTACTAAGCCAGATCTTCATGGTTCCCACAACCCTAGTTGTGGATTTAGCTACTCATGCTATGTGTAGATGAATAAATTATGAATTGAGAAAATATAATTAAGCACAGACCCAATTGAATTGAAATCAAGCAAATCCAAGAAGAATGAGAATCATAAGTTTCAAGATCAAATTTATCCACAAGTGTTTTCTCACTATCTTCTCTCCCAAGTATTGAGTTCTCCAAGTACAAACCCTAAAAGTACTGAATAATGACATCCTCTATTGTATAATAATCTAAAAGTACTATTTATAGTAATTACAATTAACTCCTAAAAAATAGAAAAACTAGTCGACGGACTCCACAAAAGCTCTTTACGACTTGTAATGTGATTTATGAGCCATATTTGAGGTCTCATAATCAGCTTCTGCGATCTTGGACTGCTCTTCTAAGACTTCACTTTACGATATATAAACTAATGCATGACTCGTATCGCTCTCTCATATACTTCAACTGCATCACCTTGTCCTTCACTCGAATCTTCACAAAATCCATCTATCGACTCGTATAGAGGGCTCATATAGCTGATCTTCAGATATCATCCTTCACCAAATTTGTCACGAAACTACCTCTACGACTCGAAGAGGGTCTCATAAATCACTAAAAACTAGAAATTCTGAGATTTTTCCCCAAGTCATAGCCAACCCATTTTCCTGCAAAACTAAACACAAAATACATAAAAACCACAAATTTCACATTGAGAACACACAAAATCCTAAGTTTTATGTATCAAAAGTGTTGTATTTTGATAGCACATCACATAGTAGTGGGTGTGGGAGCTCCTAAGTCCAACAGCTTGTAAACTACCAACGTCATTAAGTTAATGTTGCTACCTAAGTATCAGAGAGCTTGTGCAAAGTGGTAAACCCCAATAGTGCACGGGATAGTGAAAGCTCCAGATTTTCCTACTTCTCAACTAGTGACCTTCTAGCTATGGTGCTACAGTGATGAAGATTGTTTACATGCTCAATTATGCTTGTCATTTTCTTATTAACTAAGTCTTTCATGAACATAGCATAGCCTGGCATCTGCTTAAGTGTTTTCACTAAAGGGGCATTTAGTGACTGCTTCTTTAACATAGATAAGAACTTTTGGAACTTGTCATCTTCTACCTTTTTCCTTCAAGCTTTGTGGGAATGATGGTGGTGGCTTGGGAATGACCGGCAGAGACTGAGTAACTGGTTTGTTTGACTCTTTAGCATCCTTAGTAACCTTAGCATCTACTGGTGCCATCTCTATCTCATCACTCGTATCATCATCATGCACCTCCAGAGTTCAGGTACCTGGCCATCAACTTTATCAATACCTGCATTGCTGGCTACAACAGGGTCAGTAAGTACCTTACCATTTCTCGTGGTTACTTCCATGCAGTGACTATAATTTTTTGGGTTATGAATATTTCCACTAGGAAGTGACCTAGCTTTCCTCTGATTCAATGAGGCTGACAGTTGCCCATTTGTTGCTCTAATTGCTTGATCGAGGTGGAATGCGAGTCGACTAATTGCTGAACATTGAACATTTCCCCCCTCATGTCTCGTACTCCTTCCTCAGTGAACTCCACCTTGTAAGAATCTTTGCCATCATCTATGTAAAACCCCACATGTTACAATACTATTACCATGCAAATGAAACATGATATGGTTTGGTCAAATTAGAGCCTATTCTTAAAAGTGCTTGAATCTCATGTTAGAGGGCGATATGTGTGTCTAACGCTGAAGAGAATTGAGTGTGAATAAGTTTTAAATCAAATTGAGGAGTTCACGACTATAAGTGAAGTGAGATAAGTGAGGTGCTTGTAGGACTTTGGAAGCTAGCAGGTGAGTCACCTACTTGCGTAGCTTAAATTTGCTAGCTAGACGGAGACGAGGCCCGACGTCGAATCTGTCCAAGTCCAATTATGGATAAAGTCTATGTTAAGGGTGTAACTTTAGCCTGTATTTTAACATCACAAATGGACTATATTTTTAGCCTAAGAAGAATATAAAAAGGGCCCAAGTACATCACAACCCACTTGACTAATTGGGCCCAAACTAAGTGAAGAGGAATTAGGAAAATGGGCAGCCAAGGCCCATCAACTTTGAATCCCAATTATGCCCAAGTGAAAGGACCAAGCTGCTGCATCACCACCTTGATAATATGAGGTGTAAACCACAAATAAATTCGGCCAAAATCCCCTTTAAAAAGGCTTACAAGTAGCACCTTTAAGTCATTCTTAACTTGGGAAAGCAAATCAACTTTCACAAACTTTCTCTCTACACTTTCTTAACCTAGCAAAGCAATCATAAGGAGACTTTTAGGTTTCTTGGAGAAGCCCTACACCTTGAAGGTAATGGTAAGTAAGTTTAACTATGTGTTTAGTATGGTTTTCTTATGAAAAACAAGAGACTATGTTGGTTATGTGTATGCTGAAATTGTTAGACAACATGTGTTCCAAAAGTTGTTGTACATTTTTCTTGTATATTTGGAGGCTTTTCTCTTTTTGCTTGGATTGATTATGATGGGAGGATGCTGTTATTAATGATTATTGGTTCTATAATGATAAATAAAGGCTGTTGCACCATTTTTACAGTCCGCAAAAGTGAGTTCTTGTGTGATACCGTAATTGCGCTCGTAATAGGAACTTTTGGGTTGATTGATTGAGAACTATGGTCTCACATCCTCTACCTATTTTGAGAACTATTTTTAAAGTATTGTAGAAATGGTTTTATGTATATACATGGTGGGTACTATTTGGTAAAAATTGGAATAGGTTTGGAACTGTCGGCATCGGAGTGTAGTGAAGGGATGTAACATTATGTCGCCTATTTGTATGTTGCTTAGAATTATTATGTGTTATGCTTTGTGGGCTATTGTAAGACTGTTGTGGCACTAACACAGTCTGCACATTATATATATATATATATATATGAAAATGTGCATTAGAAAATATGATTAGGGGCAGAAAGGTTGAAAGAATATGCTCGGGTTTATAATTAAATGTTTGTTTCCCATGTGTTGTTTTTTTATGAGATTGGGTTGCCAAGATGTATGTATTGGCTGCTAATGCTAGATTTATCACCTACTGTGTTGTAGATAATTATTTGGAGGAAGGAAAGGTTATCTTGAGGTAATAGCGAGGTCGTACAGCGAGGTATGTAAGGTTACTTGATTTCGTATTACTTGGCATGAAGTCTAGATTCTTCCCTGGAACATATAGGCACTTACCAACTCTGACACAAATATTAACCATGTCTCACTCATTCACATGTTCATATGCTTCCATACATAGTTATCTTCAAATCTGCATACATACTTGGATATCAAGTTACGTGGGTTCTTGTTGCTAAATAAAGTTCACGAGTTATTTCGTATCATACGCATTTCATTATTTGTGTAACATACTCTTTTAATTGTCATATTATTTCTATGATTATCTATATGTCACATGCTACATATACAGCCCTACAACTCTAATATTGTGACCACCAAAAAAATCATCTCAAAGGTAATTGATAGGTAAAGTATATTGTTTGTTCATTGGTGGTAACCCGAGGGATGGAAGAATCACCTGGCCAGGGTCGATCCTATCACGTTGGGTCGCTCGAGGGGTTAAAGGAAAAGCCTAGCCAAGGCCAATCCTGATATAGATTTACCACTGATCAGTTGGTCATTTATATTACATGTTGTGCACATAATATATAGTAAATATAAAGTAATAAAAAGAATATAAAGTACATGATCCCACAGTACAACTAAAGGTGGTCTCTTATCCTACACCAGTGCATAGTTTCATTTGTGTTGTTACTTTATATACAGTATTTTCTGCCTTACATATTCAGTACATTAGCTCGTGCTAATTTCCCTTTTGGGGGACCTACATTTCATATTGTAGGTACAGGTGCTAGTAGATCTCCCTAGTAGGAGTACGGGATATCCAGCTGTTGTTACCAAGCTCCAGGTTGCTTCGTAGCTTTGTGTGTCTAGAGCTTATAATTTTATATTGTATAGTTAGTCGAGACGGTACCTGTCCCAACATTTATCAAATACTTTTCCTTATCTAGATGCTTTATAGAATATATAAATTAAAGTTTGGTCATGTCTCGTACTTTGGACACCATAGCCCCAACGGCCTAGCCATATGCATATCCTTTTGGCATGTTATTACTATTTACTTTCTTAAAGGCATATTTAATATAGATATCACTTATAATATGTATAGAAAGCACATAGATACATGTTGATTCTCCCGAGCCTTATTGGCAACGAGTGTCGGTCCGCCCTAATGGGACTTTGGGCATGACAGAAGTGATATCAGAGCGGGTCATCCTAGGGAGTCTACAAAGTCATGTCTATGTAGAGTCTTGTTTATCAATGTGTTGTGCACTATATTTATAAGAAGGAGGCTATATGGAATTTAGGAGTTGTTACTTTCTTTTCATTCTTTAGATCGTGCCATAGAGCCAAGTGTAATTGGTGTATTATGTCTAACCCTAAATTATTTTATACAGCAAGTATGCCAGACACTAGGAAGAATGAAGTGAGGCTCAAGATGAGTCTCTGTCACAGACATCTCCAACTCCTCTATCTCCTGATGAACTTAGAAGTAGTGAAATTCCCTCAGAACCACCCATCGATGCTACCATGCAGGATTTGAGAAATGCAGTCCAACTATTGACCCATATAATTGCTGGTCAAGGTCAAAGATAAGAAGGTCCGATTATAGGTGCAGGTGATGTGACTAGGGCAGCTGGCACAAGGATATGTGATTTCCTTAATTTGGACCCTCCATCCTTCATTGGGTCAGATCCAAATGAAGATCCCCAAGACTTTGTTGATTAGATTCAGCGCACTTTAGATGTTATGCATGTGAATGGTACAAAAGCTGTCGAGTTAGTGACATATAGGTTGAAGGGTGTGGCTACGTTATGGTATGAAGCTTAGAAGCAATCTAAGGGTATAGATGCACCCCAAACTACTTGGAAGGAGTTCAAAGAGGCATTGCTTGACCATTACATGCCATTAGAGATCCAAGAGGCCCGTGCAGATCAGTTCTTGAATCTCCACCAAGGGAATATGAGCATGAGGGAGTATAGCCTTCAATTTAATTCCCTGGCCAGGTATGCTCCTAATGTAGTTCCTACTATGGTAGATAGAGTCCATCGATATATGTATTGATTGGATACTTATTTGGTCAGAGATTATACCATTTCTTCCTTGAACAAAGACATGGATATAGCAAGAATGAAAGCTTTTGCACAAAAATTAGAGGATCAGAGGCAAAGCGAAAGGACACAAGAGTTTGAAAGGGCACAATCCAAGAGGGCTAGATCAAAAAGGTTGTTTACACCACCCCAGGGTGAGCTTAGGCCTTGGTTCCTTAATAGACCACCTAGGCCATCATCCTCCTTCTCTGTAGCCAATACTCCACCACAATTTCATGGGTCTAGGAGAATCAGTTTGGTCCAAGAAGTGAAGGGAAAGGTGCCCGAACAGCAGGATATTCAGCACGCCAGCAAATGACCCCTATGCAACTTTATAAATAGTGTGGAAAAATTCATTCAGGTATATGTCATGTTGTGATGGATGCTTGTTATTGGTGTGGTGCGCCAGGGCTTATGATGAGAGAATGCCCGAGAAGACGTATGGGTGATATAGCACAACCTACTGGATTAGTTGTTGCATCACCATCATCAGTTCCTACATTAGGTAGGGGTCAACAAGCACTTATGGGTTGTGGTAGAGGTGTTATAAGGGAAGCTAGCTCTAGCGGAGTCCAAAATCGCACTTATGCACTAGGGAGTCGACAAAATTTGGAAGCTTCACCTAATGTGGTCACACGTACATTGTCTATCTTTTCACATAATGTATATGCATTAATTGTCCTTGGTTCTATACTATTATACTTTACCCCACTAGTTGCTGGGAAGCTTAAGAGAACACCCAAATTATTGAACACACAATTTGAAGTGTCCACACCAACTGGTGCATCTATTATGGCTAGAAGGGCTTATTATGACTGTATAGTAACTGTTTCTGATCATGACACATTAGATGACCATATTGAGCTAGAAATGGAGGAATTCGATGTTACAATGGGTATGGATTAGTTAGCTTCTTGCTATGCCACCGTGGATTGCCGAACTAGGAGAATGTACTTCTACTTTCCAAATGAGGCAGTTCTTGAATGGGAAACAATATTGGGGCACCAAAGGGTAAATATATCTCTTATTTTAAGGCCAGAAGGATGATATCTAAGGATATATATGTCATTTATTTAGAGTGAGAGATATAGAGGCAGAATCGGCAACTCTTCAATCAGTTCCAGTAGTGAATGAATTTGTGGATGTGTTCCCTGAAAAACTTCCAGGCTTACCTTCAAAACAAGAGGTATATTTTGGTATTGACTTACTTCTAGGCACTCAACCTATTTCCATCCCTCCATATAGAATGGCCCCGGCAGAATTGCATAAATTAAAAGAGCAGTTAAAAGACTTATTAGAGAAGGGTTTTATAAGACCTAGTGTGTCCTCTTGGGGTGCACCAGTGTTATTTGTACGCAAAAAGGATGGCACCTTGAGATGTGTATCGACTATCGAATATTGAATAGAGTGACAATTAAGAATAAATACCCCCCGCCCAGGATTAATGATTTATTTGATCAGTTATAGGGTGCCAAATGCTTTTCAAAAATTGATTTGAGATCAGGTTATCACCA
>JAOTQR010099500.1:0-29396 GCA_025774065.1 Solanum ossicruentum | reverse complement strand
GCTTGGATACCAAGTTACATGAGTTCTTGTTACAAAATAAAGTTCACGAGTTGTTCCATTTCATACGCATTTCATCACTTGTGTATTGTACTCTTTTCATTGTCATATTGTCTTGTATGATTATCTACATGTCACATGCTACATATACAGTCCTACAGCTACAAAATTGTGACCACTGAAAGAACCATCTTAAAGGTAATTGAAAGTTAAACTATATTGTTTATTGATAGGTGGTAGCCCGAGGGGTGGAATAATAACCTAGCCAAGGACGATCCTATCACGGGTGGTAGCTCGAGGGGTTAAGGAAGAACCTAGCCAGGTATGATCCCGATACAATTTTATCACTGATCAGTTGGTCATTTGTATTATAGTTGTGCACAGATTGTACAGTAAAGGTAAAATGATATAAAGAACACAAAGTACATGATTCCAAAGTATAATAAAAGGTGGTCTAAAATCTTACACCGATGCATGGTTTCATTTGAGTTATTACTATATATACAGTACACCCCACCTTACATACTCGGTAAATTATCTCATACTGACATCCCTTACTGGGGACCTGCATTTCATGCTACAGGTACAGGTGCTAGTAGATCTCCCCAGTAGGCGTACAGGATATTCAGCTGTTGTTACCAAGCTACAGGTTGCTTTGGGGCTTTGTGTATGTCCAGAGCTTATATGTTTGTATTGTATAGTTAGTCGAGGCGGGGCTTATCCCGACCCTTATCACATATGTTCTCTTATCTAGAGGCTTTGTAGGCTATGTAAATTAAAGTGTGGTCATATCTCGTACTTTAGACATCGTGGCTCAACGACCTAGTCATATGCATTTACTTTTGGCTTGTTATCACTGTTTATCTTCTTAAAAGTATGTCAAATGTAGAGATCCCTTATAATATGTATAGAAAGCGCATAGATACAGTTTGGTTCTTCTGAGCCTTACCGGCAACAGTTGTCGATCCGCCCTAACGGGACTTTAGGGTGTGACAATGACCACCTTCATAGCTTATAGAGTGAACCATAAGTCATGATAGGGCTCATAGTAAGGCCTTTGGGCATGAGAAAGGCAGTCTTTACCTAGACGACCATGCTCACGATCTGTCAAGTTCAACACGGGCCATGAATGGCTCCGTGGTGTGCTTGTTTATTCCTTTTTATCCCAGATAATTTCATATACTCTTAGCTCACTTAGCTACTGATTGACTTGTCTTCACACCACCAAATCAGTTGAATAACTGGAGATGAATAGTGCATAACTCAAAGCATAACATCTTCAATTAACTCCATAACAAAAAGCTCTAATTTCTTCTGAGATGTCTTAGATTTTGACACTTTTAGGTTTGTTCCTGCTTTGTTTCAATTTACATCTACATACATGTATCATATGGTGTATATAAATCACCCACCAATAGTGCTCATCAACAATTTATTCAATTTTAGCTTCAAATCAGTCCAGTATCCATAATTTCATGAAATTCTCCTTTTCCTATAAAACAAACATAAAACACATATTAAAATAACCAAAGTTCTTAAGAAATCATAATAATCTTATGTATTAACCCTCATAAAAGTAATATTTTCATGAATTAGTAATGAAGAAGCAGAATTAGGAAAGAGTCAATGTAGTTATTCATCAACCTCCGCGATCACCCATGTATGAGGAGCCTTACAATGAGGAGGACACTTGCTTCGTTACTGATTAGAGGGGAGGTTTCTGGACAAATGCCTTAGGGTCCAATAATGACTATTGGCGATAAGCTCAAGGAAACCATGGTCGTAACTATAACAAAGATGACACTTTCAGAGACAATCGTGGAGGTTACTATGACAGGAGTTGGGGCCAAGACAGAGATGCTGATTGGGGTTGCAGAGACGGCTACAAAAATGGTCCTTATGTGCTACCACATAATCATGATGCTAGTGTTAGTAGTTATAGATTTAAGGAGATGTTTGACCGATTATTAAAGAAGGTTGACTCACAGGATAAAACCTTGAGGGTCATGAAGTCTGACATCTCCAACATAAATTAGAAAATGAAGTATTATTTTATTGCTATCAAACAACTAGAGCAATAGTTTGGTCAAGTATCAACTCAACTCAACTAGCGTCAAAGAGGTATACTGTCTAGCAACACAATTCAGAATCTAAAGAATAAATAGTAGTGTATGGTAGTCACTACACATAGTGGTAAGAGTACCATTGATTCTCCCATATCAGTCGATGATGATGATGTTCGAGTGGAGAGAATTAAGGTCAAAGATGCTAATACCGAAAATGATCGTGCCAAGGATAGGTTGATTGATTCTCCAAAGGTGCCACAAAAGCTAAATCCCATTCCTGGACCTCCTTCTCCATTCCCTTAAAGAATAAAAAATAAGAAAGAGGAGGGAAAGTTCAAGAACTTTCTCTCCATGCTGAATTTACTCTCCATCAACATCCCTCTCATTGAGGCATTGGAGAAGGTGTAAGGGTATATGAAGTTTATGAAGGATTTGGTTAAAAAGAATCACACTAAGAGTCAGGAGCTCTCCCAAGAGCTTCAACGTTGTAGTGCAATTGATACAAGGTCCTTGGTGCAAAAGTGAGATGATCCCAATGCTTTTACCATGAGCTGCACTATTGGAGATATGGAGTTTGCAAGGGCATTATCTGATTTTGCTGCCAGCATAAATCTGATGCCCCTTGCGGTCTTCAAAAAGCTAGGTTTAGGAGCCTCTACTCCTACAAGCATGCGATTGTTGGTGGCTGACCGCATTTTGAAGAAGCTTGTGGGGATACTTTATTACTTACTCGACAAAGTTGAGAAATTCATTTTCCCCGCAGACTTTGTGATCCTAGATTGCGAAGTTGACTTTGAAGTCCCAATCATCTTTGTAAGGCCCTTCCTAGCCAATGGTTGAGAACTAGTAGATATGAAAGCTGGCGAACTTAAGTTTAGATTGAATGACAAAGAAGTTCTCATCAACATCTTTTTATCAATGAAGAGGACTGACAACTTCTGAGTAACCAAGTTTTTTGAGTCATCCCGCAAGAATAAATCAGGTGCTACATGAGAGATAACTCAAGATATTTGATGTTATAGTTGTAGTTTTGTCTTGTTTATAGGTTTTTGACTTGTAGGTAGTTTTATTTTTTGCATTTTGTTTTAATTTGTTGACATTGGACTGGTAGCATATAGGGTAACAATATGTTCTGTGAAGAATGTGCTGGCACAGGACTACGTCAGCCATCCTTGCCTAAAAATTCATCAAGAAGTGTTTCTATGATTGGTTCTAGCAGCCGTATGTAAAACTATAAGCCATACATTATCTCGGAGAACACTTTCAATGAGCAAAAGGTTGTGCACTCCGGTCCATGATCCATCTTTACAACCTACAGATAAAACTACGAGCTGTGAATAGTGCTCTTGGGACCTAAGTAAGTATTCTGATTTTTGGCTTACTATGGAGGTTTCTACGATCTTCTTTACAAGTTTTATTCAATTCTACGGCTTGAAGACTATTCCGTAAAATCCAATCCCTAAAATTAGGATTTGGGCATTCTATGAGACCATGATCTACAAGCCGTAAAATCCTTTAAAGCCCATAATAGGGGTTTCATAGAACCCAAGCCCACTATTTTGGTCTATCTGTTCATCCTGTAAATAGAGGGATCAAATTATTTTGAGCCCATTCTTCTCCCAAATTATGAAATGCACCCATTTCACAAACATTTCTGACCGGCCACACCCACTTCCCGGTGAGTTTTTTCAATAGACTCTGGAACTATCTAAGGTTGCACCTCCTCCGATTCAGCTTTCCATTATACATCATGGTTACTCAATTCAGTAAGTTCTTGTCGGTAAAAATCCTTTGAAATATCGACGTTGTTATGATTAAGTTGAAATTACTTGATGGGTATGGTAATCCATTAAATATGAATATGTACCCATTTGTTCCATTGTTTGTGATTAAAATTTAATAATGAATAATATGTGCCAATGCTTGAATACGTGTAAAAAACCAAAAAAATTTGTGTATGGCCTTGTCTATGTGTTCGACTGATGTATTTGAAAACCATGTTGTCACATGTCGTCTGAATTGAATTGACTTTGAATAGGAAAAATCAATGTGTGATAGAATGCATGTAATTTGATGCTAATTCTTTCAAATAGGGTCGGTTAGCTTGGGAAACATGTAACATATTGTTCGATGGGGTTGTATAAAACAAATTACACGTCAGGTGTTGGGTGTTTGATTTGAACCATGTGGGGATATGTTGTACGTGTATTGCTTCGATGCTGAAATAATTGTTAAAATGTTCATTTGGGGTCTTGTTGAAAGGATTGGAAACTCAGGTTTCTAGGTTTTTCACTCTACAAGGGTCTTCCACGGCCTATGCAAATTTCCAAAAGCGATAGTTGCTCCTCATAAGACATTCCAGAAACTTAAAGTTCCTGAGAACCTATCAGATGAGACCTTCTATGACCTGTTTAATATTCTATGACTCATAGACAAGTATCGTAGATTCTAGCCTGTAAAAGTTTTAACACTGGAACACTTCTATGACTTAGCCTATGACTGATAGATTCTTCTACGAGTCATACCTATGCTCATAGATGCAATTCTAGTAAACAAAATTTATGGACATATTTTTTATAAGGGCCTTCTATGGATTGTAGTTTTTACTAAGACCCCGAGAAATACGTTGGTAGTCCCTTTTGTGATAGAGTATGAATTGATTCTGCCTTTCATTCCTTGACTTTTAGGGCTAACCATGTTTGCTAAACATCTATGTTTCAAGTACTATAGTTCCTAAGCCGAGATGCAATGAGATTCGAGCCATGTAGAGGAGGCTCAGGGATGAGACCTTAAAGGTTCAGGGTGCCTCAGAGACTATTAGATCACTTGAGGAGCTCTGTGTTCTTCCTGACCCGGATAGTTAGGGACCATAGACATGGGCTATCGCCAGACTTGGGTAAACCCAGACCCAGGCTACTGTAATTTGCTATCCCTAGTCTGAAGAGGAGATAGCAATGGTAGCAGCTCTATCCATATGACTCCATCTTGAGAAGAGTCAGAATTAGAGTGCAGCGACGAGTCAGAGATGGAGTCCTCTATTGTACCACCTCAGGCATCACCATCACCTCCAAACACTCGATCTAGCTCATAGTGAATTGAGGGCATGCAGGAGATCTACACAGATGGCATGTAGTAAAATGAGTGGTGAAAACCAGCTCACTTAATCTTTGATGAGCCCCGGACAATAACTTCCAGACTAGACAGTGTCCCCAACCATCAGAAAGCTATCAGTACATATAGGCTCCAGTGGTTAGCTAGAGCACCAAGGAATTACATTCTGACCATGCTTTTGGAATTCTACACCTCTTATGCTGCCACAGTACTCAACACTCTTATGAAGGGGAAGAAACCCTTTGCTTATCCCAGACTAACATACAATAGAGTGTGGGGATGGTACGTGGAGATCTTTGAGATGACTATCTATTGCATGTTCTTCGGGCCTTAGTTCTCGACCCCCTGATTGATAGCAGAGTATGATTACAGATTCGGGAAGACCAGGGATAAGGCCCTGATGAAAATACAGTGCCATAAAGCAGGCTTGATGAGATATGTAGCAGCAAAGATTGTAGAGAAGGGCCCGGACACTGCAAAGATAGCCATTTTAGTTAACTCCATTTTTAAGGCCTCACTCAACTTTCTTGCCAAATTGTGGTGGGCTGTTTTGAGATCATGGATCTGGCCAACTCTAGCTATTAATACGTCGACACTAGACCCTATTATTATAGTTTCCAATATCTTAGTTGGCTAGGAGATTTATTAGGCCAACCTCATTGCAGAACATACTCACGAGGCGGCCATGAAGGGCTCTAACTCCATTCAATTTCCTTTCTTGATCTATGGACTTTATCGATTAGGGGGTGGAATGTCTAAATCATCTGGACTTATTAATTGAGGTATAGCATAATCTGGATGCCAACTTGATCAAGGTTGAGGATAATCTTGTGTCCCTACAGCGAGCATCACGACAACTAGCTTAGATGCCTAAGATGTTCGTGACAGAGCCACTTTATGAGGATCCATCCACCACCATTGCTACTACTACTACCAAGGAGAGGACCCTACAGACAAAGACCCATGTGGAGATGGGTCCTACTACTACTACTCCTACCCCATAGGTCGTTCCTACACAGATAGCACTAGCTGACATGGTGTATATGTTAGTAGTTTCTATTTAATCCATGGCGTAGTGACTGACCTAAACAAAGTCCTAGTTAACTCAATCACTTCAACATATCTTGCCTTGGGACTTCCTAGCTATTACGGAGTCAAAGGGATGCATGCAGGAATTCATAGTCACTACTATTTAGGTTAGACTTATAGTCGTGTATGCCCATATCAATGCTTTTGAGCTGCGAGTCCAACAGAGCCTTACCACAAAATGACCAACAGATATGACAACCCTTCAGATTGAGATCCATTAGCTCCGAGCTAACATTATAGTAGCTTTGGTTGCACTAGTGGCATTCCCACATACTGTACCTATGGTGCCAGTGGTGGACTTGTTTGCGCCTAAGGAGCCATCATAGTTTCCCATAGGAAGAGGCCCCACACTGATGATAATTCAGATGTAGTAAGGTTGCAAACGGGGTTGACAGAGGAGCAGGAGTTGGAGGTTGCCATGATATGATCAAACTGGATGAGAAGATGAGGCAGGCTCGAGAGATTGAGAGAGTGAGGGGTAATGGCTCCTCCGGACATGCTTCTACCACCGAGGAGGCCACTAGAGATGTTGAGGGTGGCTAGACTCGGTCAGAGACAAGTGCCTAGGTGCTCAGGTATGTTCTTTGTTTTTTGACCTATGTGCTTTGTTTTTTGTAACGACTCAAGCCTAGGTCCTAGACGTGACCGGCGAATGGGGAACCCGAAGGAACCTCAAACAAGCCTCAAAATATATTAGTACACATCCTTGATCACGGAAGCATATAAAAGACATATAAAATAGGATGAGGCATTGGGGCTAAGGGAAAACTTTCCAAAACAACAACATTTCAAGACAAGGAGTCATGGCTCATATCATAAATACACAACTTGTTCAACAAATACCTCTAAAAATATAGGTAGAGCAGGGAACAAGACAAAGTAACTAGGCTCACCCTCATAGTTAAATAGAACATAAGCAAGTGTCTCAATGCAAAGATAAGAAGAAAACATAAACCAAGGTCCCCGAAATGGAGGAATCACCAATAAGCTTGGAATAGAACCGTCTAACCACATGGACGAGAAGGATGATCAACTTGGGCACCGGTTCCTACAAGGTGATATCATGTAGGAAAGAGTATGTGTTAGCATGTTTAAACATACTAATAATGTCGGATGTAATGTAATAAGAGTTAAGCGTCACAATCAATATGCTTAACATTAGGCAATAGGTATGATATAGCAATATGACATGTACGATTAATGCATAACTAAAACATCTTTTAGTAACCCAATCTCATAAAGAATATCATATGTGTAGAAGAGACCTAGCTAGATTTCCAAAGTGTGAGCCCCTTGGTAGGTTAGTGATGACTACCAACCCTCATTTAGGTTGATGATGATGCCACCCCATTACCCTGGTGGATGAGTATTAACACTCATTTAGGTTGATGAGCACTAGCCTCTAGCTAGGTTAATAATGATGCCACTCCATCACTTCTGTGGATGAGTACTAACCCTGATCTAGGTTATTCGGGCGCTAGACCCTCTGGATTGGGATGGTCAAGTTCTGCAATTTATATAGGACTCATCATATACATAAGCTCATCCCATCATCATAACATTATTCATATCATATCTCATGCTTTGGACCTTTAGTCCCTCAAGAAACCCTAACTGGATAATTTATCAACAATTATAACCAAGAGACAAGAGTCAAGCTCATCATAAGTACATAGTATGTCTAACAAGTACCTCTAATAAATAGATATAGCAGGGGCCAAGACGATCTACCGGGCTCACCCTCATAGTCAACATAGAGCATAAGACAGATGTCTCAATACAATGATAAGATCAATATAAACCGAGGTCCACAAAATGGAGGACTCACCAACAAGCTTGGAATAGCACCATCTAGCCACTTAGAAGAGAAGGATGATCAACTTGGTCACTGGTCCCTACATGGTGATACCATGTAGGCAAAAGTATGTATTGACACATTTGGATGTACTAAGTATGAGGGATGCATTGCTACAAGAGGTAAGCATCATATTCCAAAATGCATAACAATAGGAAATAGGAATAATATAACAATATGACAAGTATGATCAATGAATAAGTAAAACATGCTTAAGTAAATGATACTCATATAGAATATCATATGTGAGGAGGAGACCAAGCTAGATTACCAAGGTATAAACCCCTTGGGGTTGGTGATGATAGCACCCCTCACCCTAGTACATGAGCTACAAATCCCTCATCAAGGTTAGCGATGATTGCACCCATCACACTAGTGGTTGAGCATTCAACCCCTCAACAGGGTTAGTGATGATCGCACCCATCACCCTAGAGGTTGAGCATTCAACTCCTCAACTGGGTTAGTGATGACCACACCCATCACTCGAGTGGTTGAGCATTCAACCCCTCAACTGGGTCCCGGAATTGGGAATGGTCTATCACAACACTTTAGATAGTATTTATCATGTACCTAAGGTCATTTCATCATCATATAGTCAGTCATATCATATCTCATGCTTTAGACCATTATTTCCTCAAGAAATCATAACTAGAAATTTTGTCAAACACCTTGGGGGTGTGTAATGGGGGTAAAAGAGCATGCAATTTAGAGATGAAGTCATGTGGAAGATCAGTGATAAAACCTTTAATCAACACCTTGCAACACCCCCAAGACATTCATATCAAAACTCCTCATCAAAACCAACAATATCTAAGATTTGAAGCTCAAAACATGCTAAAACAACCATACTTTTATGAACTAAAATCACTATGCAGTAATTTCTCAATATACAAGACTGACATGTAAAATCAACTTTAAGACATGCAATATTAAGTAAAAGAGGGTTTAGGCACCATGGGTGAAAGGACCCAATGGTTCAGCACGACATAGCTTAGCTTTTATGAAGTTCTTGAAGAAGACTTTAATGGAGATTTGAAGCTTAGGTTAGATCCTTGAAGAAATCCTTGAGATTGTCCTTGAGTTTGGACTTAATTTAAGGTTAGAAATGAGTCTAAGTGTTTGGGGAAATATTGGGGAATCTTTTTTGGGTTATATGAGGATAAAATAAGGCTAACTATAGGTGAAAATACATATGTGAAAACTTATGTCCAACACTTTGAAAAATCTAGGCGAACTACGAAAAGATGGTGTAGAAATAACATCTCTCCATGTCACGGAGAGGTCGTAGATGTTCTCTGGAAATTGCACCATGTGAAATATCATAATTTGATTACTATTCTTTATAATTGAGGTTAGACCCTTGTCACCCTAATTTGGACCCCCTGAACATAAATAGGAAGTCGAATTTTCAAATTCCAAACAGATTTTTAGATATATGGAAAATAAGTTTTCGGGCACTTCCGAGGCATGTTTTCGGGCACTTTTTGGCTTCGTTTCAATATTTTCCCCTTGGGAACATTCATTCCCTAATGTAGAAGAGATGTACAAGACAAGAATAATCATGAACAAATCATCCCCAACATGAATGCGACATCACATTTTAAACATCACTTTGATAATCCTATTATAAGTGTGAAATCATCATAAATTGCCAACTTAAACATGAATGCATATGAATGACATAGGGGATGAAATTTATGACTTGAAGTAACACTGGGGACTTAGTATTAGTATTTGAGGCTTGAGTGGAGTAGAAGAGATAAGAGTACTGCTTTTGCATATCCGCTTTAGCCCCCCAAGTAGCACCTTTGACTTCTTGGTTCCTCCAAAGGACCTTAATAGATGTGACTTCTTTGTTCCTCAATCTTCTTAATTGTCAATGTAGAATCTTAACCAGAACCTCCTTATAAGTCAATTTATCATCAACAATGCCCACAATATTAAGAGGTACAATAGCATTAGGATCACCAACACATTTTCTCAACATAGAGACATGAAACACCGGATGAACCAAATTCATCTCACTAGGCAACGCCAACTTATAAGCCACCTTAGCAACCCTATTTATCACCTCATAAGGACCAACATACCTACGAGTCAATTTCCCTTTCTTAACAAAATGAACCACACCTTTCATTGGATAAACCTTCAATTAAATCCAATCACCCACTTGGAATTCTAGGTCTCTTTTTCTTACATTGACATGAGATTTTTGACGACTTTGTGTTGTCCTCAACCTTCCCCTAATCATCTTTACCTTCTCAAGAGCATCAAAAACAAGATCCATCCCAAATAAAGCCACCTCTCCAACCTCAAACAAATCCCACCGGCGAAATACAACATCTCCCATAAAGAGCCTCAAATGGAGCCATACCGATGCTAGAGTGATAGCTATTATTGTAGGCAAAGTCAATCAATGGAAGATAGTCATCCCAACTACCTTTAAGCTCCAAGACATAAGCTCTAAGCATATCCTCAAATGTTTGACTTGTTCTCTCAGCTTATCCCTCCGTTTGAGGGTGAAAGGTCGTACTAAGGTGAACTTTGGTACCAAGACTCCTTTGAAAAGGCTTCCAAAAGTGGGAAGTAAATTGTGCACCGTGATCCGACATTATAGATAAGGGAACCCCATGCAACCTCACTAACTCATGGATGTACAACATTACATATTCTTCATCCCCAAATCTAGTCTTGACCGGTAGAATGTGAGTCGATCTCATCCTCATCAACCACCACCGTTATGGAGTCAAAACCTTTTCTAGCCTTGGGCAACCCAACCACAAAATCAACATTAACTACCTCCCACTTCCTAGTACTAATCTCTATGTCTTGGGTTAGGCCACCCGACATTTGATGTGCGGCTTTGACTTGTTTGCAACTATTGCAACCGAAAACAAATTTGGCACTCCCTCTTCATGCTTCCCCACCAATACATATCTCTCAAGTCTGTATACATTTTGGTGGAACTGGGGTGGATAAAATAGGAAGAATTGTGGGCTTCATGAAGAATTTTCTCCCTCAAACCATCAACACGTGGCATACACTACCTACCTTGGTATCTAAGGGCCCTATCTCCCCCTTAAGATAAAACCTCTATTTTTCCCTCTTTCAACAAGGCCTTCAATTCAGGAAAAGGAGTCTAGATTTTGTTTTACTATCACCTTATCAACCAAAGAAGATTTAGAGCCATCAGCCACAACAACACCATAACCCACATCTTCAAACCTCACCCCCAATATCGCCAACCTATGCACCTCCCTAGCCATCTCCTTTTCACCACCATCCACATGAGTTAGGCTACCCATGGAACATTACTCAATGCATCCGGAACAACATTTGCCTTACCCAGATGGTAATGCACACTCATGTCATAGTCCATAGGGAGTTCTAGCTACCTTCGTTGTCTCAATTTTAAGATCTTTCTGAGTGAATACATATTGAAGTCTTTTATGATCGGTGAAGACATCAACATGCACCCCATACAAATTATGATGCCAAATCTTTAATGTAAACACCACGGTGGCTAATTCAAGATCATGGGTAGGGTAGTTCATTTCATGCACTTTGTGTTGCCTAGAAGCATCGGCTATGACCTTAACTTTTTGCATTAGTACAACAACCAAACCAACTCTAGATGCTTCATAATATACAAAAAATCCCTCAAGCCCATTCAGTAGTTACAATATAGGAGCAGACTCAAGTCTATCATTCAATGTTTGGAAACTTTTCTCACATTCATTAGTCCACATAAACTTAACTTTCTTTTCAGTCAATTTTGTCATAGGAAAAGCAATGGAAGATAACCCATTCACAAACCTTCTATAGTAATCTGCATGACCCAAGAAACTCCTAATGTTCGATGGAGTCAATGGTCTAGGCCAATTCCTACTCACATCGGTTTCTTAGGGTCCACTTTTATACCAACCCCCGACAATACATGACCCTAAATGCAACCTCCTTCAACAAATATTCACAGTTGTCATACTTAGCATATAATCTCTCCTCCCTCAATCTTTGCAACAAAACCCTCAAATGACCCATATGCTCTTCCCTACTATGTGAATGGATCAAAATATCATCAATGAAGACCACAATAAAGGAATTAAGGTAGGTCTTGAAGACCTATTCATTAGGTCCATGAAGCTGGTCAACGCATTAGTCAATCCAAAGGACGTCACCACAAATTTGTAATGCCCATACCTATTTCGGAAGGCCATTTTTGGATATAACACTCCCTCACCCTTACTTGATGTTACTTGTGCCGAAGATCAATTTTAGAGAAAACACTAGCCCCTTGCAATTGGTCAAACAAGTCATCAATCCTTGGAAAAGGACATCTATTCTTTATAGTGACCCTATTGAGTTGCCAGTAATCAATACACATTCTATGTGACCCATTTTTCTTCTTTACAAACATCGGTGCACCCCAAGGTGATTGGCTAGGTCTAAAAAATCTGTTCCCCAACAAATCTTTCAATTGTTCTTTTAACTCCTTTAACTCCTCCAGGGTCATATGGTAAGGGGGAATGGAGATAGGTTGGGTAGCGGGAAGCAAATCTATTCCAAAATAGGTCTCTCTTTTGGGAGGGACACCGAGAAGGTCATTTGGGAAGACATTAAGAAATTCATTTACAACCTGAACTGACTCAATAGAAGGGACTTTGGACGCCACATCTTTGACTCTCACAAGATGATACAAACACCTCTTGGAAATTAACCTATAGGCTTCAATGCATGAGATTATCCTACCCCTCACTACTTCATCATGACTTTCCCACTCAAGGCCGGGTTCATTTTGAAACTGAAAGTTGACCGTACAGGTTCTACAATCACTACAAGCATAGTATGCATGCAACCAATCCATCCCAAAGATAACATCAAAATCAATCATATATAATTCAACAAGATCACAAGGTAAAATTTTATGCAAGATGCAAACCAGACAATTTCTGTACACCCTCGTAGCAACAATTGAGGAACCAATAAGGGTAGACACCTCATATGACTAATGCCATAACTCTGACTCAATAGGGAACTTTTTAGCAACAAAGGGGGTAACAAAGGAAAGGGTGGCACCTGGGTAAATCAAGCATATACATCAAGATCAAACATTTTAAACTTACCGGTAACAACATTAGGGACCTCAACAACCCCTTGCCTCCCATGTAGACAATAGAATATATTCTGCCTTGGGGAACCATCTTGAGGACCACCTCTACCCAATGGAACCATATTTGTACCCCGAACCTTGCCATGGATTCAAGGACAATCTACCTTCTTGTGACCAAGCGCCCCTCATACAGAACATGCATTGGAACCCTTCAAACATGGGCCCTTATGACCCACTCCACATCTAGAACACACATCATTAGGTGCCAAACTAACACCAGCTTGAGGCCTACAGAAGTCATTGGCAAACCCTCTATTAGTAGCACGAGGAGGCCTTTGGCTAAGAAATCTAGCACAATTGTAGAACATACTCTCAAACCAGGCCCTCTTGGCCTCATAACCCTGCTTGTTCTCAACTCTCATCCTCTATTTGCTCAATGTATATCATCCTTCGAGACAAGTCCATGTCACCAATAAGCAAGGCGGACCAACACTTCTCACTTACCAAATTAGAGACACCCATAATGAAATTATTCTTCCTTGACCTAAAGTGATCCACCAAGTGAGGAGCATACTTTGAAATTTGATTAAATTTGAGGGCCTAGTCCCTCACACTCATACCACCTTGTATCAAGTTCATAAACTCAACCAATTTTTCTTTCCTAAGCTTAAGAGAGAAGAACTGATTAAGGAAGGCCAATTTGAATTCCTCCCAAAGAACCACGTAGCAATTACCCTTCTCACCTTTCCATTGATCAAACCAAATTTGGGCCACCCCCTTGAGTTTGTATACCGCCAACTCCGCTTTGTCATTTGGCCTAACATAAATTATCGACAAGATTTTGCACATTTCTTTAATAAACTCTTGTGCATCCTCATCAACCTTTGACCCATGGAAAACCAGAGGATTCACCTTCATGAAGTACCTTACCTTAGCTCCCAGGGTAGTAGCATGAGGGGCTTTGGGCCCTTGTTGTACTTGGTTGGCTACCACTTAGGCAAGCATAGTAAGAGCATCCCAGAGCTCACCATTGGTTGGTTGGTCATTGGGTGGCATGATCTAGTATGGCAAATAACAATCATTGGGGGCGGGCAGAATACTTATCATAACTCTATAGCATGAGTTAGTACATTAAGAAGGCCAACATTTCCTAAAATGCCTCACAACCTCCGTTTCATAGTCATGGCGCACTTCACAACAATGAATAAGACTCTTATAGGTGCATTATGTTGGGCTCCAATGATCTATCAACTTAATGCTCTGATACCAAGTTTGTCACGACCTAAACCTAGGGCCTTGATGTGGCACCGCGAATGGGGAACCCTAAGGAAACCCAAACAAGCCTCTTAACTTGCCATTACACATCATTGTCCGCGGAAGCATACAAAGACGTAAAGAGTAATATAGGGCAATGGGACTAAGGGAACTCATATAAACATCATAACAAAGAGACAAGAGTCAAGCTCATAATAAGTACATAGTATGTCCAACAAACATCTCTAATAAATTGATATAGCAGGGGCCAAGATAAGCTACCGGGCTCACCCTCATAGTCAACATAGAGCATAGGAAAGATGTCTCATTACAAAGATAAGATCAACATAAATCAAGGTCCCTGCAATGGAGGAATCACCAAAATGCTTGGAATAGCACCATCTAGCCATGTAGAGAAGGAGGACGATGAACTTGCGCTCTGGTCCCTATATAGTGATATAATGTAGGCAAGAGTATGCATTAGTACGTTTGAATGTACTAAGTATGTGGATTGAAATGCAAGAAGACGTAAGCATCATAACCTAAAATGTATAACAATAGGCAATAGGCATAATATAATAATATAACATGTATTATCAATGCATAATTAAAAAATGCTTAAGTAAATCATACTCATATAGAATATCATATGTGAGGAGGAGCAAAACTAGATTGAAAAGGTATAAACCCCTTGGGGTTCGTGATGATAGCACCAATCACCCTATAAGTGAGGTACAAACCCCTCATCAAGGTTAGTGATGATCGTACCCATCACTCTAGTGGTTGAGCATTTAACCCCTCAAGTGGGTTAGTGATGATCGCACCCATCACCCTAGTGGTTGAGCATTCAACCATGTAGAGCATAGAATCTATTATGCCTTGGGGTACCACCTTGAGGACCACCTCTTCCCAATGTAACCATATTTGCACCCCGAATCTTGCCATGGTTTCAAGGACAATCTACCTTCTTATGACCAAGCTCCCCACTTACAATACATGCATTGGAACGCTTCAAACATAGGCCCTTATGACCCCCTTCACATCTAGGTCACACATCATTAGGAGCCAAACAAACAACACCTTCCTAGAGAAGTCATTAACGAACCCCTTATTAGTAGCATGAGGAGGCCTTTGGCCTTGAAATCTAGAAACATTATGGAACCTACCCTCAAACCAGGCCCTCTTGGCCTTATATCAACACTTGTTCTCAACTCTACTCCTCCATTTGCTCGGCATATGTCATAAGCGGAGACAATTCCATGTCACTAATAAGCATGGTGGACCAACACTTCTCACTTACCAAATTGGAGACACCCATAATGAACTTATTCTTCCTTGACCTAGAGTCAGCCACCCAGTGAGGAGCATACTTTGAAATTTGATTAAATTTGAGGGCATATTCCCTCACACTCATACCACCTTGTTTCAAGTTCATAAACTCAACCAATTTTGCTTTCCTAAGCTTAAGAGAGAAAAACCGATTAAGGAAGGCCAATTTGAATTCCTCCCAAAGCACTACATAGCAATTACCCTTCTTAACTTTCATTTGATCAAACCAAATTTGGGCCAACCACTTGAGTTTGTATACAGCCAACTCTGCTTTCTCATTTGGCCTAACATAAAATATCGACAAGATTTTTTAGATTTAATCGATAAACTCTTGTGCATCCTTATCCACCTTTAACCCATAGAAAACCAGAGGATTAATCTTCATGAAGTACCTCACCTTAGATCACATGGTAGTAGAATGAGGAGCTTGATCCCCTTGTTGTACTTGGTTGGCCACCACTTGTGCAAGTATAGTAAGAGCATCCTCGAGCTCACCATTGGTAGGTTTCTCCTCGGGAGTTTGGGCCTGTCTTCCTCTAGTATTTGGCATGATCTAGTATGGCAAAGAACAATTGTTGGGGGGAATACTTATCATAACTCTATAGCACGACTTAGGACATGAAGAAGGTCAACATTTCTTAAAATGCCTCATAGCCTCCTTTTCATAGTCATGGCGCACTTCACAACCATGAATAGGACTCTAATCGGCACATTGTGTTAGACTCTGAGGATCTATCAACATAATTTTATGATACCAAGTTTGTTACGACCTAAACCTAGGGCCTAGACGTTGCACGGCGAATGGGGAACCTGAGGGAACCCTAAACAAGCCTCTTAACTTGCCATTACACATCATTGGTTTCGGAAGCATACACACATGTAAAGAGTAATAATAGGACAATGGGACTAAGGGAACTCATATAAACATCATAACTAAGAGACAAGAGTCGAGCTTATCATAAGTACATAGTATGTCCAACAAACGCCTCTAGTAGATAGATATAGCGGGGACCAAGATGAGCTATCGTGCTCACCCTCTTAGTCAACATAGAGCATAAGAAAGATGTCTCATTACAAAGATAAGATCAACGTAAATCGAGGTACCTACAATGGAGGACTCAGCCAAATGATTGGAATAGCACCATCTAGTTGTGTAGAGAAAGAGGATGATCCACTTTGGAACCGGTCCCTACATGGTGATATCATATAGGCAAGAGTATGCATTAGTACATTTGAATATACTAAGTATGTGGGATGTAATGCAACAACAGGTAAGCATCATCAATAAAAAATGCATAACAATAGTCAATACGCATAATATAATAATATGACATATTTGATCAATGCATAAGTAAAACATGCTTAAGTAAATCATACTTATATAAAATATCATTTGTGAGAAGGAGACAAAGATGGATTGCCAGGTTTGTGATGAAAGCAGCAATAACCCCTAGTAAGTGAGGTACAAACCCCTCATCAAGGTTATTGATGATCGCACCCATCACCCTAGTAGTTGAGCATTCAACCCCTCAATTGGGTCCTAAATTGGGCATGGTACCACAACACTTTAGATAGTATTCGTCATGTACATAAGTGCATTCATCATTATATATTCAGTCATATCATATCTCATGCTTTAGAACTTTATTTCCTCAAGAAATCATAACCGGATATTTTATCAAACACCTTGGGGGTGTGTAATAGGGGTAAAAGAGCATGTAATTTGAAGATGAAATCATGCAGAAAAATTAGTGGTAAAACCTTTAATAAACACCTTGTAACACCCCCAAGGCATTCATATCAAAACCCCTTATCAAATCCAATATTAGATCAAAGATTTGAAGCTCAAAACATGCTAAAACAATCATAATTTCATGAACTAAAATCACTATGCAGTAAATTTTTCAATATACAAGACCTACATGTAAAATCAACTTTAAATCATGTAATATTAAGTAAAAGAGGATTTAGGTAGCACGGGTGAAAGGACCCAATGGTTTAACACTACATACCTTAGCTTTTCTAAAGTTCTTGAAGAAGTCTTTAATTGAGATTTGAAGCTTCGGTTAGATCCTTGAAGAAATCCTTGAGATTGGCCCTGAGTTTGGGACTTGAATGTAGGGTTAGAAATGAGTCTAAGTGTTTGGGGAAATATTGGGGAATGTTTTTGGGTGATATGAGGATGAAATAAGGCTAAGTATAGGTGAAAATACATTTGGGAAAACATAGGTCCAACACTTAGAAAACTTTGGAGAAACTAGGAAAAGACAATGCAGAAATAGCACCTCTACACATCACGGAGAGGTCGCGGATGCTCTCTGCAAATCGCACCAAGAGAAATTTCATAATTCGATTCTTTTGCATTTAAATAAAGATACGACTCTTCTCACCCTTATTTGGCCCTCCTGAACTATAATATGGAGTCCGATTTTTGAAATTCCAAATGCATTTTTAGATATATGGAAAAGAAGATTCCAGACACTTTCGAGGCACATTTTCGGGCACTTTTTGGTGATGTTTCAGTTAGGCACCATGGATCAGAGGACTTGATGGTTTAATACCTCATACCTTAGCTTTGGAGAAGTTTTTGGTGAAGGTTGACAATGGAAACTTGAAGCTTGAAGAGAATTCTTAAATTCGGATGAGGGTTTTAAGCTTGGAATTTGGAGTAAACATATGGCTAAATGTTTTGGGGAGTATTTTGAAATGTTTAGGATGATATAAGGATGAAATTTTACCATATATAGATAAAAACACTTTAGGAAAACTTGGGCTAAACATTAGATTATTTTGGGTCACACAAGAAAATCTTCTAGGAAAAAACACATCTCCACGTCGCGGAGAGGACGCTGAGAGGGAGTTGTACTAAAGCACACCCAAGGCGCATTGCGGAAAGCTCTCTGGAATTCATCACTTAAAAATTTATAATTACTATTCTTTCAATCTTAAATCGATGTTAGACCCTTTTTAACCTAATTTTGACCCCCTGATCACAAAAATGAAGTCAAAATTTTGAAATAAAGAACGTATTTTTAGATATATGAAAACTGAAATTCCGAGCACTCTGAGGCACGTTTTTGGGCACTTTTTCGGATAATTTCAATATCTCACCCTGGGAAACATTCGTACCCAAATGTAAAAGAGACGTACGAGAAAAGAGTGATCATGAACAAATCAACACCAACAAAAATGCAACATAACATGTAAAACACCATTTTCAAACCCTCAACATAAGTGTAAAATCATATAAGCTTACCAACTTAAACATGATTGCATATGATTGACATAGGGGCTGAAAACATAGGACTTGAAATCAAAGATGAGACTTACGATTAGTACCTTTAGCTTGAGTGGAGTGGAAAAGATAAGGATACCACTTTTGCATGTCCACTTCGGCCTCCCAAGTAGAACTTTGGACTCGTTGGTTCCTCCAAAGGACCATAACAGATACCACTTCTTTGTTCCTCAATCTCTTCACTTGCCTATCCAAGATTTGAATCGAGATCTCGTCATAATTTAAGTTATGCTCAACATCACCCACAATATCAAAAGGTATTGTGGCATTAGGATCAACAAGGCATCTTCTCACCATAAAGACATGGAACACCGGATGGATCGAATTCATTTCATTGGGCAACTTCAACTCATAAGCTACCTTGTCAACCCTGTTAATCACCTCATAAGGACCAACATACCTTGCACTCAACTTCCCATTTTTACAAAAATGGACTACTGATTTCTTTGGACAAACCTTCAAATAAACCCAATCACCCATTTGGAATTCTAGGTCTCTTCTTCTCACATCGGTATAAGATTTTTGATGACTTTGGGTCATCCTTAACCTTTTCCTAATAATCTTAACCTTCTCAAGTGCATCCATAAGAAGATTTGGCCCCAATAAAGCCACCTCCCCAATCTCAAACCAACCCACCGACGATCTACAATGCCTACCATAAAGAGCCTCAAAAGGAGCCATAACGATGCTAGAGTGATAGCTATTGTTGTAGAAAAACTCAATCAATGGAAGATGGTCATCCCAACTACCTTTAAGCTCTAACTCAAGTCCTAAGAATATCCTCAAGTGTTTGAATCATCCTTTCGGCTTGGATATCCGTTTGAGGGTGGAAAGTCGTACTAAGGTGAACTTTGGTTGCAAGACCCCTTTAAAAAGATTTCCAAAAGTGTGAAGTAAATTATGCACCACGATCTGATATAATGGATAAAGGAACCCTATGCAACCACAATAACTCATGGATGTACAACCTTGCACACTCTTTAGCCCCATATATAGTATTAACCAGTAGAAAGTGAGTCGATTTCATCATCCTATCAACCACTACCCATATGGAATCAAAACCTTTCTTAGTCTTGGGCAACCCAACCACAAAATATATGTTATCACCTCCCATTTCCAAGTAGGAATCTCTATGTATTGGGTTAGGCCACCGGCCTTTGATGTTCGGCTTTGACTTATTGATATCTATGGCAACCGAAAACAAATTTAGCAATATCTCTAATCATGCCTCCCCACCAATACACATCCCTCAAATGTGTATACATTTAGGTGGAACCGGGGTGGAAACAATAAAAGGAATTATGGGATTCATCAAGAATTCTCTCCCTCAAACCATCAACACATAGCACACAAAATCAACCTTGGTATCTAAGGGCCTTATCTCCCCCTTGGGAGAAAACCTCTATTTTTTCCTCTTTCTCCAAGGCCTTTAATTCAAGCAAAGGGGAGACTAGATCTTGTTTTTATATCATGTCATCATCATAACATCATTCATATCATATCTCATGCTTTGAACTTTCAATCCCTCGAGAAACCCTAGCCGAACATTTTATTAAACACCTTCAGGGTGTGTAATAGGAGTAAAAGATCATGAAATTTAGAGATGAAATCATGCACAAAAATCTATAATGAAACAATCTATCCACACCTTACAATACCCCGAAGACATTTACATCAAAACCCCTCATCGAATCCATTATTAGGTCTAAGATTCAGAGCTCAAAACATGCTAAAACAACCATACATTCATGAACAAAAATCACTATGCGGTAAATTTCTTAATATACAAGACCCACATGTAAAATTAACTTTAAATCATGACATATCAGTAAAAAGGAGACTTAGGAAACATGGGTGAGAGGACCCAATGGTTCAACACCACATATCATAGCTTTGGAGAAGTTCTTAGTGAAGATTAACAATAGAGACTTGAAGCTTAAAGAGAATCCTTAAATCCGGATGATGGTTTTGAGTCTTGGAATTTGAAGTGAAAATATGGCTAAGTGTTTTGGGGAGTATTTGGAAATGTTTAGGACGATATAATGGTGAAATTTGACTATGTATAGATAAAAATATGTTTGGAAAACTTGAGTCCATCACTTAGAATATTTTGGGCCACACAAGAAAAACTACCAGGGGAAAGCACATCTCCATGTTGCGGAGAGGATGTGAAGAGGGATTTGTACTAAAATGCACCCAATGCGCGTCGTGGAAGCATCGCGGAAATCTCTTTGGAATTCGTCACTTAAAAATTTATAATTGCTATTCTTTCTCTCTTAAATTGAGGTTAGACCCTTTTTCACCTAATTTTGACCCCTTGATTGCAAATATGAAATCAAAATTTTAAAATAACAAATGGAATTTTAGGTATATGGAAACTGAAACTCCAGGCATTCTGAGGCACTTTTTGGGCACTTTTTTGAGTCGCTTCATTTTCAATTTTTGTACATTGAGGATAATGCAACTCTTTTTTCAATTGGATGTGGATAGTTATAGGCCTCAGTGATATTTGAGTAGCCATGACCTATAATTATGCAAAATTTTGAACTAGTGGTTTTCTTACTTGTGTTCTTTTTCCCCATGGATATTTAGTTTCTATTAAACTAACATATTTAAGATGTGTAGGTAGTATTGGTAGTATATAAAACTAATATCTACGATATATTTTTGTTTTTTCTATTTTTGTATGAAAAATGATACCCACCAAAATTTTGTTGGTTAGTTTTGGTAGCAACCATGCAGGTCTAATTGATGACAATGCCTGTTCTGATAGGTGAGGATGTATTCAGACAAAAAGCATGTTCTAAGAGTCTAATTGTTGCTAGTATAATCAGTGTCATCTGAGTGGGAGCTTTCCTTGCTAAATTCATAACTGTGTTTTAATTCAGAACTTGCCCTGTTACTCTGACTTAGATTGTAGGTTAGTTGGTCAGGAAAGGATCTTAGGCTACTATTCACCATAGTCCACTTAGCCTAAATGACCAACCAAATATGTGAATATCCCTTGATCCTAATGTTTGGAGCCTTACATTTACCCTTTTCTTTGTAAAAACCTAAGATGCCTAGTCTTATTAGAAGTAAAATCCAAAAATCGGCCCTGGTCCTCCCTTTAATGTTGTGTATCTTGACTGAGGAAGAAAGCTTAAGTTGAGGGTGGCTACCAAAAGTGGACCTGGTTCCTAGGTTTGATATTGTGCTCCTTGGCTCAGGCTAAAAGCCTAAGTTGTGGAAGGATGGTGTAAGGGTAAAACACAAAATGAAGGGTAAAGCTAGTGATACATTGAAAAGCACATGAATAAGGTGTTTGGATGAAAAAAAATAGAGTGATGCCCAACCAATGAGCTAAAAAGATAAATGATTTGAAAATAAAAGGCAAAAAATTGAAAAATGAGAATAAGGCACCCAGAAAAGCTTGAAATTTGAGAATGGGAGAATGAGGTGAAATATTATAGTGTCGGTAGGGCAATTGATTAGAAAATGTGTGTCAAGGAGGACATCTACTCACTATGAACCTATAACATCACCCGAAGCCCCTTGAGCCTATGTTACAAGCCAATAAAGTCCTAAAGTGATTCTAGTCCAAGTAATCAAAGGTCATAGTCATGAGAATATGGCAAGCATATTGTATTGGGCATTGTATTTGAATGTTTGTTGTGATATTGAGTGATCATGCGTAGTCCCAAGCATTGAAACTGAAAACATCATTAGGAGAGGGATATGGGGCTTATTTCTGCCAGATCACTTGTATTGCATTTTGACATTACTCTAACTTAGTGGTTGTTGCTTGCTAAAAATTTCCCTTCTTGTCATGGTTGCGTTATCACATATGTTGATCTATATTAGTTTGCTTGATAGCTATCTGATGAGTTTTTAAAGTGGTATGGCTATTTGCGCATGAGTTTGATGTGATACATATCATTAGATTGAGTCTGTGTGTTACTGTGCTACTTAAGTAGATTGAGTCCATCGCTTGAAGACAAGCAATAATTTTAAGTTGATGTGCTGTCAAAATACATATCATTTTATACTTAAAAACATAAACTTTTGTGTTCTCAATGCGATGCTAGTATATTATGTGTTTTTATGTTTGTTTTGCAAATTACATGGTTGGCACTACTGTTGGGCTATGTGTGTAGATTTTGCTGAAGTCTAGGGTTCACGGGACCTTTTATGGGTTGTAGATAATTCCATGGAACAAAGATCTAGTTTCGTACAAATTCTACTGAAGGTTGATTTTCTAAAGTTAAGTTTATAAACATGCAGATGAGCCTTAACATATTATTCTAGTCATAGACTTGGTGTCATGCCCTGAAGTTCAGAAAGTGGGGAGATACTGGAAAGCCATCAGTCAAAATCCCCTACGAGCTGTAAAACTTTATATGGGCCATAGTGAGGCATCATAGAAGTTAACTCCTGAATTGAAGATACAATCCACGAAAGCCTGAAGACGAGCCATAAAACATTATATGGCCCATAGAAGTGCCCGTAAAGTCTGCCAACACAGTTCTCCTAGTCCATTTTGGTTTTGTATTTTAAATACCATAAATAGATTTTTAGGTTATTTTTCATAAAGAATGTTATAGAACAGTAGAGAATATTAGAAAGCTTGAGAGAAACACTTGTGAAACATTATTTTATGCTTTTAATTCAATTATGTGATTTTTAGTGAAGAGCTTGGATTTATTGTGCTCAATTCTCTTGTGTAAATGATTTATTATGTTATTCAACTTCGTGATTCTTGTATCTATACTGATCATGGTAGCTAAATCCACAACTAGGGTTGTGGTAACCATAAAGAACTAACAAGGTAAAATTGGATAACTCATAATTCTTGAAAAGTGTGCATGCATATGTTAACTATATGGTTTGAATGCCTTTTAAAAAGGGCCAATGTTAGAACTTGCATAGTATTGCTGACTAGATCAAGGTAGTAATGAATAGGAAAAGAGATTAATTTAATAGGATTTGATTGATGTTTCTTTTCTAATCAAGCAAATTTGGCCAAGGGAATATTGCATTGGAACAATAGGTAAGGGTTAATAATGTCACACTACGAGGATAGATTAAATTATGTAGTGAAATTTATCTCTCACCTAGATAAAAGGGCTTGGTAAACTTAACTTATCGTTTTGCATGGTACATATTGGGAAAGAATTCAATTATCTTGTAATATCGAGATAAGGAATCATGGGAACACAATACCCTAGTTATTCTTCATATGATTAACACTAGTATTAGTTTAGTATTACTTTTAATAGTTATTAGAACCTCCCCTCCCTGGGGAGATAAGTAGATTGATCCACTTGATTTGATTTAAATTCTGCTAAGTCTACCATATTTCCTATATGTTGATCCTAACCTTAGTTAGGTCATATATCTTGAGAATGACTGCTTTAGCCAACATAAAAGAGGTGTCACTTGGGAGACATCACCCAACATAGAGGTTGGGGTTGAATCCCATAGGGAATCGTGGTTCACAAATTGATTTGGATCATTGGACTAAGCAATTGTATGATCTGGGGGATTTGCGATAACTAAACTCAAGTTTCTATACTTAATATCTTATTAATAAATTGATCAACAAATTAGGAAAGATATTGAGGATGTGCAAATATGAGAATCGATCTACTAGTTTGGTTAAAATATTTGACTAATTGAGTTGATAATTAGTGAATAGGCTAGTTACTACACACGAGTGCTTCATATAATTCAATTATGATCTCATACGCGAACCACCGAAGAAACACTTCGCCTAAGAAGTATAAGCAAAATAATCTTGACCATTAAATCCATGGTTATGGACTTCAACTGAAAACCTCGAAATGTTTCTAGCCATTACATGCATTCCATACTATAATCATTCTAGTTAAAGAAATAGTCAGAGATCAAAATTAAATCCCAAGATTACAACCTTGAAATTATAGATTAAACATAAGAATGGATGTAAATTCGCTCAAATCAACAAAAATAAATCAAAATACCAAAGACCCAATAAATAAATCAAGAACCCATATCAATAGCACATCCCCATTATGGGGTTTGTAACCACACATGCTAGAAATAAGGGATTTAATGCCAAAAATAGCAGTTGAAGACATGGGTAACACAAGTTGAATAGAGAATAGTTGATTATCACCATCCAATCTACTCATGTTTTCCTTCCCCATTGCTTGCAAACAATATTAACCCTTACACTCTGAAGAAGAAATGTTCTATGCACTAGTCTCTCCATAAAACTAAGAAGAATTATATGATATGTATGATGTCCTTTCTATTACTAATATAGTCCATGCAAATTTGTGAGTTTTTTCACTAGTGAATTGTCGTTCGATAGTCAAGGCCGACCATTGCCGAGCATTCCACTGATGCATCAAATATGCACTTGACTACTTTTCTTCGAATCCTCTTAAGTTATGTTCTTCTACAACATTGGGAAATAGTTCTTCACTCCGTTGATAAAATTTAGCAATTTGCCAAAATTTTTATCTCATCGCTTTCTTCTCATGATTTGGGACTTTGAGTACTACAACTTTTAAGCGGTCTCTTGAGTCATTCAGTGGTACATCGAATATGTTTTTGGCGATATTGATTCTGATTACGTTACTGACTTGGGCTTAAACATTGGTTGCTGCAGTACTAGACGGTCACTCAGACTATTCGGTGTATCGCAGAATATGTAGGTGATACGACTTTTCTTCATCATTTTGAAACTTTTGCTCCCTTTCCAAGATTCATCAACTATTGTCCATTTATTCAGTTTTATTTTCATTTTCTAACATAACACATGCATATTTAATAAAGGTTGGAAATAACAGCACAGTAAGGACAATGTTTCTTTGCAAACTATCCAAAAAATAAGTCAAAAATATGAACTCACCAACCACTCCTTGTTCGATGTTGATTGAACATCAGGATTTCAAGTAGTAGCTCTATTGGTCTTGCATTTTGGTTACAACCCTTTCCACCTATATGATGCATCATGTGATTTGGTCATCATTCGTACATGTCTTCACTAAGCATTTACCATCCACATCATATTGAACCAATAGCCATTGAGTAATATTATGAATATTGTTTATTTGCAGATTATGATTTCTTGTTGCATTTCTTCCCCACATTCTTTGTATATTCAAATATACTAACGCATACTTTTTTCCTATATAACCTAACCATGGAGGGACCAAAACTCCTTTCCATCCTCCTCCTCTCGTGGCAAAGCGGTTTGATCGGAGATTTTCTATTGGTGAATCCTCCACATTCAAGGACAATATCCACTTACTTCCATGCTCTATTGAAACTTTTCTATTTTATTTTTTATACTATATATTGCAGGTGAGCTTTGGAAGTATTTTGGCCCCCATTCTATTCATGACTAAAGGCTCATTTGGTGTGGTCGATAAGAGAAACTAATCCCAGAATAACTTTTTAGTGGCCTTTCATTCCCTGTTTTATTGCACATATTGGGATAACTTATCCCAGCATTAACAATTAGTCTTGGGATAAGTTATCCCCTCTAGGAGGTTGAATAATAATCCCATGATAACTTATCCCTGGATAAAGTATGTAAAATAACCAAAAATGCCCCCCTTAAACTCTGTTTTACACACTATTTTTACATTTATGTATATTAACATATTTTTTAATAATATTTATAATAGTTGATTAATCATTTTTTATGTATTTTTTAATTAAAAATTTATATTTATAAATACAATTTTTGTTTATGAATATATTATACGTTAAATTTATTTCTCTAATACTTGTGATTATTATGTTTTTGATTTCTCTTAAAATGTTTACTCTACTACTAAATTTTATATTCTAAATTAAATAGTTTATTACTCACTTAAAAATTACATTTTATATATCTATTAAAATGTCAATTATTTCAATAATATGTTTTTTTAAACTTTTAAGTAAACTTAAAATGGAATTTTCTTTTTAAGCTAAATAAGATGGGAGTTTATTTTCAACCTTAATAAGATGGGTGTTTATTTTTAACTTAAATAAGATGGAATTTTTATTTTTAAACTAAATAAGATGAGAGTTCTATTTTTAAGATAAATAAAATGAAGATTTTATTTTAAAATTAAATAAGATGAAAAATTTATTTAAAGCTAAATAAGATAGAAGTTTTATTTTTAAGTTAAATAAATATGAAACTTCAATTTTAAAACACATGAAACCATCATGAAAATGTATACTCATATGTTAAACAAGATGAAAATTTATTTTTAACAATGAATAATTAAAGCTTGCAAAGAAAATTAATTAAAAAAATTAAATAAGGTGAAGGATACTTTAGAAAATAAGCATTTTTCTCTTAAAAATTGTACTATGAATAATATTTTTTATATGTCAAACCAAACAAATAATAAAAATTACTCTCAGCATAACTAATCTCAGCATAACTTATCCCATAATAACTTCTTCGAGTATAACTTATCCTAGCAGTTGCATTCAAACCAAACGACCCCTAAAGGTGTTCTTGCACATGGTTGTGGTTATGTAAATTATGACCTTGACTCCTTATGCTTTTGTAATTATTGAAGGTTTCCCTTAGTCCTTATTCCCTTATGTGCTCATAATATGCTAATGATGAAATAAAAGTCCTAAGTCCCTGTCTACCCACATAGCGTGAGCTAGACTTACCTGCCCCTTAGACTTATTTGCTATGTGATTCATGCTTCTCCTATTCCCTACAACATCCCAAAAGCATGAGTCAAAAGTCTCATTTATCCTTAGAAATTATTTGTTACTGATAGTTGTTTAATTATGCTTCTGCAAAACCAAGGATATGCTATGTATGCTCAAGAGGCTTGTTTGGAGACCCTTCGGGTTTCCCATTCATCGTGTCATGCCTAGGCCCTAGGCTTGGGTCTTGGCATTCTTCTTTCTTCTTGAGTCTCAAAGGTAAAGGTGGTGGAGTCCTAGGTATGGGTTTCAAATTCCTTGGTGTCACCACTTCATAGCTCAACCCATCCTTGGCTTTTTCATCCCTCGTCTTTGCATCTTTGCTTTCTATCGTCCCCTCACAAACCACATTATCATCGAATGGTATTGGTGGATCGATCGTCTACTTGCCACCCTATGTCATCACTAACATGCACTTGACCTGATGTTGTCGCTCCAATAAGAAAACAGTCATTATTAGCAATTAACCTAATCAAAAGGTAGGATCCAATCCGCAGGGAATACAGGGTTTGACTATGAGAATTCGCTATCAATCATTTCTAGAGTCTATAACTAAAATCTATTAATGGGGTTGATTTGTGATTCAAGAACAAAGTACGATAAACACTATACTACGATGCAGGAGAACACTCAAATTTAGGGACAACTTAGGAATTGTGTTTGCCATGGTTCGTTAACTCGATTACCCTAGATAACATAACTACAATTAGAGATTCGCATGCAGGACAGTAAATTAGGTTCTTCTATCCCTCTTTTGAAGGTGAAGGTTGAATTTCACCATGGCGCTTGGTCGGCAACCATGGCGTGCCAACTAATTGTTACCTATTGTCCCAGTTAACATTCCCTTCATCAGGTTTGGTTGATTACACGAGAAAACATCAATCGAATTACGTCATCTATTTCTCTTTTCCTATTCATCACTAGCTTGATCAGGGTCATGATAGCAGGCAAGATTTGGCGTTGGCCACTAACAAACAACAATCTTAACAAAGAGAAATAGATAATACATGCAAAACCACAATCATAGATATGCATTAACCTAGGTAATTTCAAGTCAACTACCCATGGTTTCCAAAAACCCAAGCTGTGGGTGTTTAGCTAGTTATGGATAAGGCAAAACCATCAAAAATGAAATATAAAACATGATTGAGAATCTTACCCAAGACAATGAAGATTTAAGACGCCACCAAATTGCAAACCAAAAGCTTGATAGATTGATAATAAGTACAAAGCAAGATTTACGATCCCTAAAATTGGGTTTTCTAAGGGAAAATGATAAGATAAGCTAAAACACTAAAAGTTGTCGTAAGAGTATCTTCAAAGACGATGTTGTTAGAACCCGTAAGTCCTCACTTGGTTCAATTCGGAAAAGTTTGGGGCCAAACGTGAATTTCTTCAAACATACAATCCTTAAGACCTAAGAATAGTTTGTGGGGTTTATGTTGTATCTCATTGTGATTGGTTGTGGGATGACCTTGTGTGTATATATATATGTGATATCTTGTACAAGAGGAACAATTCTCACAACTCCCACACTTAGAAAAATTTTAAGCAACCAAAGACCCCTTAGAAGGGCTCTCGGGTTACTGTAGCTGG